>CM031239.1:448565754-448798254 GCA_018340775.1 Taxus wallichiana var. yunnanensis
GGTTATTGGGTTGTAGTGTAGAGTCTTCTAGAGAGCATAAACCCACGGAACCCACTGCATTTGTGTTTTTTCAAATCAATGGGATACCGATTGCTGGGAAGAAGACCCAAAATTCTTCATTTTCTTTGCTGTGATATTCATATACCAAACTGATGCAGTGTACTTAAAGAAAGATGCAAGGAAGATACCGTGCTTACCTTTAAAACAACACAATTCAGAAAACTAGGAATCGTGTCCTTAACTCCCAGAGAGTGGACTTCTTGTAGTTTTGTCCAGAATAACCTAGCAGCTATGACTATTGGGCCTCTAGCCAATGTATAGATGTCAAACAATATCACGTACTGGAGCTGAAAACTGTAAGTTAAATACTCAGATTTACTTTCCTAATCAGCACTAGCCCTGAATATAATGTAACCTTCTATTTAATCTTCCAAAAAACTCAACACCACAAATTTAAATTATTTGTGGAACACATAATTCATAGTGTCATTTTTTGAACAGTGGAATGGCAACACAAGCTAAGATTATGACTCTATTAGAAAGTTCTTCATTCCTGGAAATGTAAAAAATGCAGTTGGCAATTCATAGTTTTTTCAGTTTTGGCTTTTCCTTGTATATTGTTTATTCACCTTAGACATTGAGGGTTGGCTGGTAGCGTTTGCCGCATTTGTCAAATGCAAATTTGATGGAGTCTTGATGCTATCTTTACTCTCTATTGGGTTTCCTTTGAAACACCTGGTGCAACTGTTAGTTTATGCTTCAAACTCAACTGGGTATTATTCGTGTTGCAACTCAAGGCGTATATCATTGCCAAAGTTTTACTTCCACTTACCCTAGATCCCTTGCTAGATACTATCGATAGTTACATAGTAGGCACGTGATGACATACACTTATGTAAAAGGTCAGTGGTAAATCAAGGGACATGATAGTATGAGATAACATAATGAAGATGCACCTTTTCCAAAATAATTTTTTGCAGCTAGCATCATTTAGGAGTCATAACATGACAAGAGGCGACTTGGACAACACTAAATAGAGATTGACTTTAATTTCTAAATATTTGTTTAGGAGATATTGTGATTAACTTTAATTGTTGACCATGGAATTTGGATCCCTTTTTCCTTCTATATTGGCTATGTTGACCTATTTCAAGCCTTGGTTAGGATTTAATATCTTTTTCTCCCATGTGCTGCTGGCCTTCCCCTCTCGGTTGTTTTGGCCAATTGATCTTCCAATATGCTAGTTTCAACAACTTCTGGTCTCTACATTTCTTTGTAGCTGCTTGGCCAGTAGCAGATACTTGGTTTACTGCTCTACATCAGCACTATGGCATTCGACTTAAATGGATTCAATTTCAACCAATCTAGTGTTGATAGTCAAGGTTGTGTAACTAACACTTGGTCGATAACATTAAATCGTGCTAACCTTGGTATGGAATTTATGCATGAACGTAACGGTCACAACTTCCATCTATTTGTGGCATCATAATTTTAAAAAAACAATTGTCGTTTAATTGCTTCTAAATACATGCCTTACTACCCCAAGTTGGATATGCCTCTTCAATGCATCTTGGAATTACTTTTATGATTCTAAATTTCCTAATTCAAAGTTAAAAGTAATTTAATATCCATGTAGCTTATCTAATGGAAACATTGGACAACCCAATCATTTATTGAGGATTTCTCAACTGTCAACGTCTTTTAGCATTCAAACATGGTAAGATTCTAGGATTTCCTCTTTTATTTTCTTGTGCTTATACTATCAATAACTGTCACGCTTAGTTGGTCCCTTTCCAATCATATAATTTGTACTAATTATAATTATGTGTTTCCATTTAGATAATTCATGTTCAATTAGATTTCCTTTTACATTTTCCTTGTTTATTTTTGCACCCTTATCAGAGGCTCTCTGCTGCAACTTTATTTGCAACATGCTCGCACAAGGAATCAACTCATTGACTAAGTGTCTAATAGATAAAGTGCTAACTAAACAAGTAGAAACCTTGATCACACAAAAAACTTGTCTCAAGAAGGACTTACGCTGCCGAATTATGAACAAACCCTCAAGTGTGGAAGAGCATATTTTCAATTTATAATTTCTTCCTAGCTTCTTACTTGCAATATATAATCACTTCCTAGATTCTTCTTAGAGAAGATTATTACATACAATTGCAATCCTAAATGATTGTCTTAAATCCAATTGTGTAAACCCCTTCTAGAATAAGCTAAATAACCACAAAACATAACTGATAATTCATTGCCAAATGTCATGATATTCATTGGTCGATCTTAGAACAAGTACATGGTGCAAATGTTACAATGTACACACAAAAATCAAGACAAAGTATATTCCTTAATCTACTTAGCACTTGTAGTGGTGTGGGATCCGCCCTTAGCATTTGAAAATCTGAATGTGAGAGAGCAAATGTGCTTTCAAATATAAGTATACAATGAGAGGAAAATGTATTGTTGTGTAAAAAGATATTGGGGGTGTCTTTTAGGGTTAAGGATTGTGTTTTAATGTTTTAAAAATCGTTTTTGACTTTATTTTGACCAAAAAAGAAAAAGGCCTGTTTTTGGGGGCAGATTTCTGCAAGTTCATTTTAGAAATGTCCAGGGTACATGTTCCAGTACACGAGTATTTCTGGGTGCATCCATCGACATACCCGAATGTATCTGGGTACTGAAACGTGTTTCCTATGTGTTTCCCCCTGTACCTAGTACATATTTTACCTATACCCCAAGCCCAAGGGGTGTACATGGTTTCCTAGGTTTTAACCAGATTTCACCCTCTTCTAATCTGCAATACAATGGTGTAGTAAGTAAATGAATTTAATACACATGAAGAGAAAGATTAACACAAGAATCTACCCTAGAGAAACCCAATGTGGGAAAATTCCAAAAAGAGTGGGGCTGTGCCTGTTCATCTCTATCATCATCTTGCAAAATTTACAAGCCCCCTGCTCAGTTTGAGCCTTCAATTGCATTGTGGGGCTTCTCTAGCACTTTTACAATGCTCTTAAGATAATTTTGGGCTCATAGGATAATTGTAGGCTTTACCCAGCACTTCTACAATGTTCTACCAGCTTGTCTGGCTGTGGATTACTGCTTATTCAACATGCTTGACTGCTTCTCTCAGCTGTATTGTCATAGTCTACCTCAAGAACTCTTCTAATCACACTTAGATGCCTATATGAACCTCAAGGGGTATTTTTAATTATTATGCTTGTAAGTGAACATATGAGTCACACAAAGGATTCTAAATGCCTTTCACATGAAGAGATAGAAGAGAAAGCAATTCAACTTCCTTTTGGTTGCTTGGTTATGCTATGTCTCATATGGAGTGAGTTTTCCTAGAGTTGAACTCGTCTGGGTAAACCACATTCCATGCTATAAGGGTTTGTAATAAGCCGAATGTTACACTAGTTTGTCTTGAGCCAAACCTGTCACCTATGACTCGGTTCTATAAATGATGCTGGATTCAAGATGTTTGAATTTTCTTGAGCCTTCCTACACCTTTTCCTTTCCTTTGTTGAGCTATTGGACTCTGTCTTATTCAATTTTCTTCTTGGAGTTAGCGAAAACATGTCATAAAGCTCATCACTAGTCATACCAACCATGAAGTCAAGTGATCAACTCAATCAAATTGAATTACGAAGTTTTTCCTCGATCCTATTCGAGATCACCGGAGGCTAGGCAATCGTGGTGATTAGGGATTAAACCTAATGGTGGAATGAATCATCCTAGCCCTGCAAACCGTAAAAATCCAATAGGCTCTTTTTTTGGATACGTGGCGAGAAGGTTTTCCCTACCCAATTGGGCATCGGCTAAAGGGCGGTATATCTGCCAGGATAAGAGGTGCTTGTATTACACAACATTATGTATGGATTTAGTCGATGCAATGCAATGCGGTCAAACAACTCTTCAACAGAAAGAGATCAACAAACTTCCAAAATGTAAAGAAAATAGCCCATAAACTTTCACTTCTGTCTCATTTTCCCATGTTTGAGTATCTAGTGATCTTCATATCACCCTTGTAGATTTCCTATACCTTCTCGTCATATGTCATTATGCCTTAAGGTTGCCTATGGAATTTTCTAGTTGATACCTCTTGTCGGTTTCGGTTTCGATTTCGTTGGCTGCATAGTTTTGCAGTGAGAACTATTGCTCATGGTGAATATAAAAGAAAATTTGATCCTTGTTCCAGCTTTGACCCTTCAACTTGTGATTCCTATCACTTACCCGCCTGTCTCTAGAGAGTCTTCTTTTAGAGTTCCGGTCGGTGATTACATATCCATGAATCATGAGATGCCCGTAGAGTCACTTTATGAATGGAATTTTAAATCCCCAATGCTCCCATGTCTGCTTGTGAATTCCCATTTCCCTCATATCCTTCCAAGAGTATGTTTATCATGGTGAATATAAAATAGTAGCACACTGAGGACCGGCCATGCTTGAATTTTGATTTATGAGAAGCTTAATGGTCTTCCTTTCATTATTGTTGGAGATGTTGTGTAGAGGAAGGCCATCTTTATATATTTTATGAAACCTTTGGGCAATCAAATGCCCAAATTTGCTAGTGCAGCTTTCTCTTGATTCCTTTAAAATTATTAGATGTATGCTTGCTAATGAGGCCTCACCATTTAGCATATTCGTTTGCAACTTATAATCCTCAATGCAAATCAATATCTTGATGGTTTCTGTGATGGCCAAGTTAAGGCCTTTCAAGGGTCGTAATAAAAAGGGAGCATGAGCTTCTGTTTACATTTTTGGAAGCTGTGTCTAATCGATGCAAAAAAATGTAGTATGTTTTGGTTTATAATGAGATCCTGTCCTGGTTCTCCCGGTTCCCTCATACCCATCAAATTCTGTAAAGATCAGATCATCTATTATAAGAAATAATGTTCAACACTAACCAAAAGGCAAAATGCACAACAGAAGAGAACTATGGTAGGTCAATGTGCCCCAATCTTCAGTACACTCAGAAATAGAAACAGTCCAAACTATCTCACTTTGAGAGCCAAACATACTGCTTTACTCGTCCTTGCTTAGTACTTAATAGAACCAATACATAATCCATAATCCACGATACTTCATAACACCTTAATATCACGTCCTTAGGTGTATAACCTTCCACCCCTTATATATCCTGACAAATTCAATGTAGAATATCCATTAGCTGTTATCAGGCTTGGATCATTGTTGGACTGTTCCTTTGAACCCTTTCCTCAGTACAGTAAACCCTATTGCTGGATCCCAAAAATTTCCTCCATATTGTAATTGTATGCTCCTGTTTTTAATTAACCATGGCTTTAATATACTCTTAACACTTACAATTTTTTTTTAATCTTTTTTATAAAAAGCGAAAGCTTTACCCTATCAAATATCACTCTGTTCCTGACAATCCATATTCTCCATATAATATATTTAAGGAAAGATAAAATGCGTTCCAGTTTCTATATACTGTTTCCCACTCTGGAGGACAGCTGAGTGGCTTGCCTCTGAAATCAATTAGACAAGAAGGCCAGGGATTTCCTTAGATAGTTCATACTGTAAAAGGAGGTGTTCTGCAGATTCTTCTGCAAATGTATAGTTTACATCTTCTGGGACTCAGTATTCCTCTTTTATGGAGGTGGTCTGCTGTTAACATTTCCATCATTAGTTTTATATGCCTTCTCTTACCCCCTTTTTATTTTGCTTCATTTTGACCCATCCAGTCTATACATCCTTTTAATCCATGGTGTCCTTTTCTGGTTTGATGAATTGTCAAATCGTATCCCTTGAATTTTATCTCTGGTCATGTTAAATTTTAAAATTTACAACATCAAAGGGGCAATTAAAAATATGAGTTTATATTGAAAATTTATCTTGATATATGATATGATACTATTAAATATTAGAGCCGAGGCCATAGGATAAAATATAAAAGTGAACATATGTTTCTGAGATCATTAAGCCGATCAATATCTTACATCTAGTAGCTTCTTGTCTTGTGAGTTTAAGAGGTAGTCAACAATGCAAAACCTGTAGAAGATCCTCTAGACATTTAATATTTTAAGATAGATCAAAGATTGGCTGCATTGAAGCCCTTATCTGGCATTCTATTCTGCTCAAGAATCTGCTAGAAATGTGTCCACTGTATGTTAGCTGCAAATTTTCCTAACATTTCATTGCTGCCCAGTTGAGAAATTGTACTTATTATATGGTTGTTTGCTGATTCGTGAATTTATGCATTGGGTTCAATAAAGAGTAAATTTAAATTAATCACCTAAAATGAGCATTCTTGAGGCAATTCAAGGGGAATCGCTAAGTTTTCTTTACAAATTATCGGGTTGAAAGATAGTTTCAAACACCAAGATCAAACACATTACTGGGGGTGAGAAAGCCACAGTATTACTTGCATGTAGTTACACTTGAGAAATATTGAAGGATCAGTTATAATCGGTTGAGGATTCCAAGGTTGATTTTAGTAGTCAAGAGTAGGCACGGAGGATTGCATTGGAGTCAGTTGAACCACTTGGGATACTGTGCAACCCTTGACAATTTATTGGACAGTTACGTCAGGACGACTCACTTATTACATGGTTTTGAGGATGGAATCTTTTGAATGGGAAGAAAAGGTTATGACCTTATCCTCCATTGAACCATTCATGTTAAGGGAAACCATTTTTTTTTTGGATTGATAAAAGAAGGGGTCTATTCAGGCCCTCACCCGTAGCTAAAAATGAAATGCGGAAAAGAGTACAATATTTGATGAAGAAAGTTCCTAGAGAGAGGTTAAACACCATTTTTGAGAAAAATAAAATGCTGCAGTTTGGACAAATTGCTGCCGAAATTGAAGAGGGAAGGTCATGCAGTATATGAAGATTAGCGTTAAAACATGTGGACAAGAAAGAAAACATGGAGATCCCACTAAGAGAAGAGCTTTACAGGTCACCCTGTGATTTTTAGCAGACCAGCTTGGAGTTCCGTAGAGATTGTGGGGGTTAGCTGTGTCTTGTTCTTCTTTCCAACCTCAGAGCTGTTGTAGACTACTGGAGAGAACTTGGGAGCATCAAACTGAGACATGAGCTTGTCATGTCAGAGGAAGAATACTGGTTTGTTGTCCCGGGCAGCTAGGACAAAACAAACATCTACGGCAAAGGAGGATGTCATGCCCAATTGCGCTAAGTGTCTAAGAGACGGGGGAGGCCCAATGCAGATATCGTTAATGTCTAGTTTTCCTTTTGGTTTTCCCTTGAATGTGCAAATCCAATCCTCAGTTGAGATTCCCCTAGTAGGACGTTCCTCTTGCCAGATCTGGATTTAAATCCAGAGCTAGGTGAGTCAACAGGGTCGGGCTTTGGCTTGTAGCCTTGTCTTCTGTGAGATGAAGTAGCAGACAGAAAGAACACAATTGAAATTCACAAGTTTTTATACACTTCTCCAACATCCGAACTCTCTTATTGAGAAATCCAAGCACACGATCCGCAGTTTCCTTTCCTTTCTTTGAGGAAGGAGGTCTCTAGTCTGGCAGGGCTTCAGCAAGTGGCTCTGGGTGTAGCCAGCTGATCTCCTCATCGAACTCAGAGAGAACCAGTGATGACTTGAAGATTGCCCACGTAGTCTTTTTCATTTACAGTGGGGAAACAATTTAAACTAAGAACTTGAAAGAGTAAAATGCTGGGGAGATTGCTGCAGTGCTACTCCATCCCAGAACATGCTAGACAAAGTCCTCACCCCTGCCATGTTCTATTTGTTAATGGGTTTGAATGTCCATTGTATGAGTTGGTATTAATGTCTTTCTTGTACGAACATGGGTTCCACGAATGATTTCTAATGTTTTTTTTCTTGTGGATGGGTTGTTGGTTTTTATTGTGATTTTTTTGTTGGTTTTTATGTGTATTTATTATTCAAAATTGTAGTACCATGTGCTTTGATTTCTTTCCTCATTTACATTATGAGTTTTAGGAGTTGAACTTTGCAATGTTCAAAAGAAGCGACAACTATTTTTTATAAGTTCTAGGTATGCATCTTAGTTCATGGATTTTGGTACCTCTCATTTAGTGTATTTATGGGGGATTGATGCAAAAATCAACTTTGTTGCACAAATTTTAGCTCAACCGATTAAATGTAAATTGGGCAAATTTTCAAGGGATACAAAGGCAGTTCTAATATTTGTCACAATTTGTTTGAATGGGAAACTAGTCTAACCATGCAATTACTAGAAGAACCAGTCATGAGAAAATAGTAGGTTTTGTTGTGGTATCAAGTTGTACGAATGGATGAATTTGGACTTGTAAGGGGAACATGACATTGTTTCCCTAAGATAAAGATTTCTTTGTATTGGATTTGACAATTTGAGAAAATGAGTTATAAGTAGGGTAACATGACCTTATTTCTCTTGATTAAGTAGCAACGAGATACTCAAAACACACTATGTAATATCCCTTTCTAGAACTGAAATTGAAAAATAGGAAACAACACCAATCCCACTTGAGAGTAATCTGATTTTTATAACAGCCGATCTTAAAATATTAGAAAACCCTAGCAGATGAACTGTATAGGGACTTCAACTCATCATACAACTATGTTACAACCGCTGAAAATGCTTCCAAATAATTAATCCAATCATGGCGACATTTATCAATCCAATTTACACCAAAGAAATGGAAAAAACAAGTGATTACACCCAACTGCAATTAATTTTATGACAGCAGCAGTGCAGCCACAATCAAGAGCTGGAAATAGCTCTTAGACGACTCCTAAAATCATCAAATTGTAGATTTTACCCTTATAAATTATGAGAAATTGAATGATGCAAAAAATAAACATGAAGAAACCCTTCAAATCAATGCAAACCCTACTCCTATGCAATTCACCCCACTTGGAAAGGCTGAATTATTGGCTCAACATGCAAAGAAATAATTGCTTTCACCTTTAGAAAATAGTACAAGAATCAAACCATACATCCATCAAAATCCCACCAAACTACTCATGATGCAAGTTGCCTAGGGCTAGATAGAAAGATATCAGCTCCAAATACCTTAAGATATTCAGTGATTCCAAATATTCTTCCTTGAGGGTTTTTGTCCCCAAGGCAAGTTCCACCATCAAGGGTTTTTTCATCCTTGAGGGGAACTCCAACAAGGGTTTTCGTCCTTGACGAGAGAGCTAGGAAAGGTAAAACCTTTACCAAGAAGAAATAATAAGATTCAACATATGATATAATGGCCAAGCATCCTCCTTTTATAACATAAGGGGTGCTACATCATAACTTATGATCGACCTTATAATATTAAAGTCTATTTCTAATTTGAGCATACATGCTCACAAAACTACTAAGTAACTTATTTCATCTATTGGAGCGCTAGGCATCCAATAGGAATACAACATAAAATAGTGCCATATTTTCTAAAACTAAGTAATTTATTTCATCTATTGGAGTGCTAGGTATCCAATAGGAATACAACATAAAATAGTGTCATATTTCCTAAAACTAATCCAACTCCAAATCCTTAGTCCCGCGAGGAAGGAATGGGATAAAGTCTTTTGTAGCGACAAACTTGGAAAAGGGGACATTACACACTAACTTACAAATGAACACAAATAAGAACACTCTATAGTCCACAAACTCAACAATCGACACAACTCACTAACATGATAGGCTACAGGCAGAGGTGCACTAATCAACTATAGACACATGTACAAAATTCCCAAAACACAACTATTGTCTCATGTATATAATCCTAATAATGATTTGTCTCCATGGTAGGAATTATTTTAACAACCCACATCTTGTTTTAGATGACCAATCAACATCTCAGTTGGGTTAACAAACAAGCAACCAACATCTCATTTGGTAATTATTGGAACTAACTAAACAATATTTTCGCGTTCGTGGAATTCTTTGCAGAAAAACAATTTCACAATTTTGTAGACAATTCTCCACCGATGAAAGGAGGTATATATATTGGGGGAAAAATTGCGAACCACAACAATTCTTGCCTCTAGGGTGGGGGGATCGGGGTCAAGGAATTCAATCTACGCGCTATGCATGGATAGTGGGAAACTATCTATATAGTTGGCACTCAATCAATAGATCGGGAAGGATGACGGCTCAAACAACAAAAGAGGATTAGACATGTAGGGGACTCCTGACCCTAGGGTTGGGTTGGGTCGAGCTTTGAGGGGTTATTTTAGATATGTCATGATTATAGATAGTCCACTCCCTAAAAACAGGTTAAGTCACTCCTATGCCAATCGACGTAGGGTGGACATATATAGTTGGCACTCCCTTGACTTCTTTTACCCATAAAGTAGGGGCAACTACATATATAGGTGGAATCCCACCTCCTTGAAACAACTATAGATAGTAGCTCACACCATCCCCGTGGGGATGACAACAACCCCACCAATACTTATTCAGGACAAATGATGGCTCATCGACTTTTCGCTTTGATTGGACTGCAACACTTCCAAGGGGTACGTTGCGGTGCCTCGTCTCAAACAATTCCAAGTATCAATAGTAACGACATTCCTATGATTTAGTTAACCCGTCCCTATATCTATTCTCTATTTTGGGAGTGACTATACCTAATGAATGACGTGAAGCCGAGATAGAAAATCTACCCTTTGTTAGTGGAACTAACTTTATTTGAAATAGGATGACAAATATAGATTGTTCACATTAGACGATATCGCCTATTCGATGAAGAAACCGACTCTCCTTTAGTGGTAAAGCCTCATTTCCCACCTTTGTGGCTTGGTGACTATATATAGACCACTACCACTAAGAACAAATAACATCTTCATTTTTCTCTCTTTCTTTGTACAACCAACCATAGTTCGCATACTCGTATCCGGAAAATATTTTGGAAAACCCAAAATAATTGACAAGGCAAAAACTCGGTAAGACTTGACGAATTTTTGACAACTTAATAAATACACAAATTTATCTTTAAAACATAAATTTAATGCAAAATATAGCCGCAAGATGTATTGAATGAGTTTGTAAAATGTTGGGGAAGTGTTTTCTACTAGATTTGAATACAAATACAGTACAAAATCGCATCATCGTGTGAATACAAAAGCCAACTAATAAGTGTTAAGAATTTATGATGATTGTCATTGAAAATTATCATCATAAATTGCATATCTATGCAAGTTACAATTTACAATAATTTACATTTTCCTTTTTCCCGTTCTAGAGGAATATTGGTGAGAGGGTCTATTGCCTCTACTATTCCCCACACTTGGTTGCATCTGCTCGCTCCTCCTAGAAGGCTATGAATGTGGCTCCACATTGGTGTTATAACCCTGTGTAACCGTAATTGCAAATTTGTAATAGTAAACCCTACAAACAAGAATAAATTCCTTTTTTTAAAATAACATTTATACCAATACATTATGGCAATTTTGTTCATTAAAAATGATAAACAAGCATAAATAAGTAAATGACAATTAAAATCATTCGGAATCGAATGGAATGCGTTCAAACTTGCAAATAAATAATATAGACAAAATTTACATTTTTGAAAAGAAGGAAAAAAAGGAACTTACCTCCAAATGAAATTTGTCAAATTTGCTCTTCAAATTCGCCATCAAATCTCTTCAACTCATGCAAAGGATGCTCAATAGTTGTGTGATTACAAGTGAGGGAGTGTGATGTATTTATAAGACAAAAACCAACATTTTTTCAGCGTAAAATCAACGTTTTTCTGTTTTCTGCATCCCTGCTGCATATGGCGAGTTTTTTGGCTGAACTCGGCAAGTTTTGGTGAATATTCGCGAAGAGTATTCGGTGAATATTCTTCATTTTAGGATGGTGAGTTTTCTGGTGGAATATTCATCCCAGCAGAAATTTGGCGAGCACTTGCCAAATAGGCAAACTATGCAACCAACTATATATATACCCATAAAAAGACATGAAATTTTACCTTTTCACAAGTTTTCCTATTAAAGAGAGCTTTTCGTCTTCTACTCCCAAAGGCATGAACTTTTGCTTGAGGCAACTATATATAGATTCCCTTGACCCACATGATATATATTGAGGCCTGTATTCATAAAGTGGGGGTAAACTAATGATGAAAGAGGGACCTCCTCTATCCCAAACAGGGAGTGGAAATAAGGGTTGACCAATGAGAGAGACACACTGACCAAGAAGAAAGAAAATCTACCCTGAATAAAGGGGACACTCTTAAATGCCTCTAATCATAAAGCGGGGGGAGACTACCAATGCCTCTACTCATAAAGTAGGCAGATCCTACACCTCAACCTAGCAGGTGGAGCTCCCTCGACACCTACTCATAAAGTGAGGTGGCTCCATGGACAAATTTAGACCTTTCAATGCCTCTACTCACAAAGCAAGGGGGAGGGGGAGAAGGAAGAAACATAGCCCAAAGGAATGATCCCACTTGACTTGTCTTAGAGTGAGTTGGACGATGGAGGGCGTTTATACACGTTGATGACTATACTACTCCTCGACATTTCTCTGTGCTGTGAGAAGCACGTTATTAGGTATCTGTCACACGCCATATCTAGAGTTCAGGGGTTATATGGGGATGGGGGATGGGGGCCCTATCCCCTATCTATATCTATCTGGGGGGGTTGAATCCATTCTATACGTGATACGACTGATGTGATGCCCTCTCTATATATCTTAGTACATATCGGTCGAACGGAGACTGACACTCCCCCGCCCCTCCCCTGAACTATCTATCTGGCTATCTGGAGGGGCCACCCCCGACCCGGCATAGGAGGGAACGAGTATAGATATATAGTTGGGGCTCGATCGAGGTAAACTTATAGAAAGGCGGTACTCGGCTGACGCCTACTCTCTATATAGGATAGGGCTCGACCAGCAGCCTTTAGCCCCCTATCTATGCCCCCACTGCCACTCCACCGACGGTAGGAGGGATTCTATATAGAGAGTGGGCTATAGTCAGTCCGCACTCCCCTAACCGCCTACTATAGAGAGCCGGAGCCATATATGGATAGGGGGAGCGAAAACATCTATGCCCGCCCCTCTCTATATAGATATTCAACCTCACCCAGATAGAATAGAGATGGCGGGTGAGTACCCCTCTATCTATATCTGTCCTCACCCTCCAGATAGAGATATAGAGAGAGGGGCGGGCCCCTCCCCTCTCTATAGATCTCGATCTCGATCTCGATCGATCAGATCTGGCAGATAGAGAGATTGGGGGCCGAGCCGAGAGAGTTCAGGGGGGGCGGGTGAGTGCGGATATAGTTGATCGGGGCCCTCTATATATATATCTGGGAATCTATATAGGGGCATCAGTCATATCACGTATAGAATAGATGATGCGGATGATAGATGATAGGGAGAGGGGGAATAGCTCAGTCGGTTAGAGTGCTGGTCTGTCACGCCAGAAGTCGCGGGTTCGAACCCCGTTTTCCCCGATCATGCCAGGTGGAATAAGACAGGATTCATGGTTGGTAGAATGGTGATCGATCGTGGCGCTCCGGTTATATAGATATAGGGCCCCCAGCCCAGAGAGATATATAGGGCTGTTGGCCTCGTTATCCATTTCCAACTTGATCTCCTCCGAGGGTAGCATATAGCCGCCCCCCCTGCCCTGCCCTGCCCTGCCCTGCCCTGTATTAATAGGCATAGGCATAGGCCCCCCCCTCCATAGAATAGAGGGGAGATAGGGGAGGCGGAGGTCCATAGATAGTTCAGGGGCGGGCGCCGGGGGCGCATACCATAGATAGGGGCCGATCGGGGCGGGGCCAGATATAGATAGAGAGGGGGGGTAGTGATGAATCTGTCACGATCACGCGGGCCGAACCCCTGTCGTATATATAGGGAAGGGGCCCACAGCCCACCCACCCTTTCTCGCATATATAGGGCGGCCCGATAGGCGAGGGGATAAACCACACCAGATCCGACATAGATCTATATAGGGCCGGTGCAAACTATGTATGACCCCCCCTCCCCCTCTCTATTATATCTCGGCTCCCATATCTATATAGGGGGGGTCCTCATCCCATATATAGGTGTAATACAATAGTCCCCCATACACAGAGAGGGGGGTCGGTTGGAGCAAGGTTAGTTGGTATATATAGGATAGGCCAGCGGCGCCCTCCCCTCCATATAGATTAGATAGGGGTTGGTTGCTCATCGCCATATAGATCTATATGGAGGGGTTGGGAGGCCCTATACATCTATGGTCTCTATATAGGGGCGACATCCATTCTATAGATAAGGTTGGTTGCCGTATAGATATAGGGTGGTGACATCCACAATTCTCTCCGGTTGTGGACCATGCTCGATCGCGGCGGAGATTATTCTAACCGGCATGCCATTCTATATACATCTGAATAGCTGATGCATATCTATATGGGTCCTCCCGGCCGGGTCCCCTATAGTTCTATATGGGTCCTCCCGGTAAGGATATAGAGGGCCCATCCCATAATATTCTTTCTATACAGCATAGCCGCCGCGCTCTCCGCTATATAGAGTAGAGTGGGCCATCGGGGGAGTCCCTCAAGGATATAAGCCATTTATCGATATAGTAGGCCGTCGGGCCCTCATCTATCTAATCCATATAGGGGCTGGATTAATAGGCTCTGTATATAGGGGAGATAGTCATGCTCATAACTCAACCCGTCGTGTCGCCCCGAGCCGCCATCGGGCCTATCGGTGGGAGGGGGTGAGTTCTCTATATAGGGCCGACTAGATATAGATAGCTATAGCCGCACCCGCCCCCTTCTTGGGTCTCGATCCCTCGCCATAGAGAGGTGGGACCACCTATATAGATCTAGAGATCTAGCTGCGAGTGCCCTATCTAAATAGAGAATTGGGGCCCTCGATTGATGACAATCGAGTCCCTCCCCAGATAGCCCCTCCGGAGACCCTCCGGAGACCCTACCCTCTATTTTCTCTCATCCGGAGGGTCTCCGGAGGGGCGGGAGACAAGGTATAGATAGATGGGGCCCCCCCCCTCTCTATTCTATCTTATCTCGGTATTCTCCCCCCTCTCTCTATATGGGCGAGAGAGGGCTCGGCTCCCCGATCGGGGGGAGAGCCCCCCTTCTCTATTATATCTTATCTCGGTATTCTCCCCCATCTATATAGAAGGGCTTGGTAATCTCTATATGGACTCCATATCCATATCTATGTAGGGGGCCACCCCATATCCATATAGATCTAGATAGGGGGGTTGAGTGGTTCGCTGATGCTCACACCTCGACCCCCTCGACAATCTATATAGAGGGGGGGTCGAGCTCTATTAATTCTCTACTCTACGCTATACCAGTCATCGTCATCAGTCGTATCACGTATATATACAAAATAAAGTCATCAGTCGTATCACGTACATAAAGGATGGAGAGATGAATGCCACCCCCAGATAATATATATGTTGGCTAGATTTTCTGCGTATGGATCAAACCTAGGCGAGTCCATGAGATAAATCTCCCTCATTTAACCGGTGAGGCTCTGTGTCGATTTGTCAATAAAAATGTGATATTATCTATCGGGGTTTTACTTTAACCACTTAGTTCATGAACCATAACTAAGAAGTTTTGCATAGCTAAAAGTAAGCACAAGTAAGCGAAATTGTTTAAGAAAGGAAAGTTATAGAAGAAGGAAGTAAAGGAAATACAAAGAAGAAATGGGGAAGATGTGCATCCCAATTAGTAGATAGCAGAGCTAATTGCATGCACATAGAAGAAACTTAATAGATATGAACACATAGAATTATAAAACAAAGGTAGCTCTAGATCCAGATCTAAAATAACACAGTTTATCAAGAGATCTAAGATTAAAAGCAAGAAACACAGTACACCGTGACACAAAGTTCTCCGGAAACCTGCTCCTTTGTATTCCTTTGCTCCAAGTTGCTCTCAGGGGTTTAGCACAAAGTCTAGAACACAAGATTGCTACTTACAAATTCTGATTGATTAACCCGAAGGTTCTTCCTCTACTTATAGAATGTAGAGGGGCAATTACAAGTTGGAAGCTTTTAGTTGAACTGACACATGTGGAAGTCGGAAAAGAAACAACTGGCAATCTCCTCCTGGAATTCCTCTTTGCATGACATGTATGATTTGCAACTGAAAATAGAACCTTCTATTTTGCACGCCTGCCACCTATCTCCAAGTAATTGACTTCTTCAAGTAATGGCTTTTAAACCAATCACTTAAGTTGTATAATTTAATTGATCGCTCAATTACTTTGTCGGAGGAAAGAAGAAGGAAGAGGAAAGTTGCAGAGCCTTGTCCTTTTCATGTAGGAAAGAAGGATGATTCTTTTGCCTTTGATTCTCACCAAATTGGATCACGGGAGTATGGAGCTAAAATTAGAAAGCATGGAATTGAAACGGCTAGAATTGGAAACAAAAGCAAGATGGATGCGAAACAAGCAAGCTAGATCTGGAAGCGGCTGGAATTTTGCCTTCACCTTGTCTTCTCTTTTATCCTTGAAGCTTTTGTAGTTCTTCTTCCAAAGTATATGCATCAATGCATATTTGATGTAGATAACTCATCATCCTTATTTTTAATTGCATATGAGCAATTAAAAATTCTGGAAAGCACTCCGGATGAATGAAAATTCAATGAAGGCTTCAACTGGAAGATGAGAGCACATGCACAAGATCTTGGAAGGAATTTTCCACGCACTGTCTTCTTCACGGGCTGCATTCGAAACAAGAGGATGAAGCCTTTGTGCGAAAGCTTTTGCAACTATGAGATCTGGATCTGGATCTGCATATGGATTTGCATCATCTGCATCTGCATCTGGATATGGATCTGCACCTGCATAACAAACTTTGGCAACTGGGCTATGGATGGAAAAGCTGCAGCTCGAATAATTCCACTGCATGAGTGAAGTCTTTCCTACACGCATGAGTGAAGTCTATCAATTCAGCAAGAGGTTCCGAGCCTAGATCCGTGTCTCCAATATCTGCAAATTTAGAAGTGATGCATGACTCTGTTGTGCTTTCTTTTTCATCTTTCTTCGCCATAGCTTTGTCTATCTTTGTCTGAACATTTCTTTTTCTTCTTATTTGACTGGAATTCTTCAAAGCCCAGTGCGAGATCTGGATAATCCTTCAGATTCGGAGGAAATATTCAATGTATTGGACATTGATATAAGTTCCTTTTCTTTTGAAAAACACCTGTAATGAATTCCTTAGCACCTGTAACACTTATGCAAACAATTATGCGAGAAAAGATCAACCTCCTTGTTTAAAGCATGCGCCAAATTTGGAAGCTTTTAGCCTTGTTGCCACCTTGCCTGAGCAAAATCCTTCTTCAAATGCCTTGTTTCCACCTTGCCTGAGCAAAATCCTTCTTCAAATGGGGGCGCACTTTTCCTCTTGGCTGCAATTCTTTACCTATGAATTAAATAATTCACCCATATGGCTGCCCATGCTTATATAACCCTCACAATTCTATAATTAATAATTGCCCTAACAATTAAAGGCAATTAATTAATTAAAAATCAAGCTCTTCTCTTTTAAATATAGCATGTTTAAGGACAGCCATCCAATCAATTAAATTAATTCAATTTAATCATCCACACTTCACTTCACTTAAGCTTCACAGTGTGCTTTGACCATAGCCACTGAAAATAGGAATTAATATAATCATTTAATACTTTAAAAAGTATTAATTCCTTCTCAAAAGGGGCTGCATTAAATAAATTAAATTTATTTAATTTTAGAATTCTATTTTTAAATGATTTATTCCCCTTTGCTTTTGTTGACTTTTCCACAAGCCTGGGTGCCAAAATTGGGTGAATAAATATTAACAAATATTTATTTAATGCATTATTATTCACCCAAGGTGGGTCGCACTTTTTGGAATAATAGAATTCTATTTTTAAGAATTTATGACAATGGAATTTTTACCCTGTAAGGTAGGCACTAAAATCCCATGATCCACTTAAGTGATTTGACTTTGACAATGGGATTATTTACCTTGCAAAGGCGAGGCACTAAAATCCCATGATTTCACTTAAGTCACTTTTCTTTTATTTTATCATGGGAATTTTTACCTGCAAGACAAGCAATAAATTCCCGTCACTGCGACCTCTAACTTTCCCACTTTGCGGCTTAAGTGAATTTTATATCACGGGAAAAAGTACTCTGCTGAGTGCAAAATTCCCACACTTTCTTTGCTTCTATTTTTCCCTTTGCGGCTTAAGTGAATTTTCTATCACGGGAAAAAGTACCTGCAGAGCGAGGCAATAAAATCCCACACCTGCTTTCTTTTTTTCCCACTGCGGCTTAAGTGAATTTTATAACACGGGAAAAAGTACCTGTGGCGGTATAAAATTCCCATCATGCCTGGCTTCCCATTGCGGCTTAAATCCTTTGTTTTCCAAAAATGCACCCATCCTCGCGGGGCTTTTCCGTTTCGCTTTTTCCCGGTGATCCGACCTCCGATGGTGACTTCCTCTGGGCATAATGTGCGTATATGTTTTCAGTGCTCCCGAGGCCAAAAATCGGGCTTACCGTGAAGGAATTGTTCTAGAGAAATTTCACGAAAAGCGAAACGGACAACACAAAAACACGAAAAATTGCCAAAAGTCACAAATAAAGCCCAAAACTTATTCCAAGTTAAAACCCTTACAGTACATAAGAGTAATGACATATTCGATTATAATAGCATTAAAACGGAGCGCAAATAGCCTCATACGGGGCTCAAAATAATTAAATACAATTTTCCATGAGACAGATAAATCTCGGCGACGAGAATATAACAATTTTGGGCATCTGGGTATTTGGCGAAAAAAGGCTAATATGGCTCTTTGAGAATATCTTGACTCAATACAAGAACTTTCAGGCAATAAAAACACAAAATGACCCATTATTTTAAAAATACGAAAAATTTTCGGATAGGGTAGGCGCAGATTTCAGGATGAAATCAAAGGTGACCTAATATAGTAACATTCCCCATCCACCGGGCCATTGATTGAAGTGCATATACTATAGATGGATAGATACTATGGATAGTTGGTCGAGTCCATCCCCGGATGCCCTTATCTAGATATGGGTCAAGCCCGTCGCCATATATCTAATCTGAACTAGGAGGGGTGCAGACTATAGCTTCTTGATCCATTCACACTTGATAATGGGGATGCCGGCAGGGAGCTGTATGAGCGGTCACGTCCACGTACGGCTCTGTGAGAAGGATGGCCTTGTTGTACCCCACTCTCGTCTCCGATGGGGTCTGCTCTCTCTCTTCCAGGGGAGTATGCCAATATGATCTTAATGAGGTGCGGAGCTTTGCATCTGACATTCGTTCGGCTTCCCTCTGCGGAAGCGTCCGTCCCCCCTTTGCTCACTTCACTATAGATCAGATCCCACCAATCTAAGCCTAAGCCATACCATACCATATAGATTTCGTCTCGTCTCCGGAGACGGAATGGGGAATATGGCGCAATCGGTCAAGAGCTGGTTAGTTCGCTGTCGCTCACTCACTGGCCTATATCTATAGGGGGGTTTCTCTCCCCGCCGAGTTGGCGACAGCGAACTAACGCCATATATCTAGAGGGGCAAGGCGAGAGGGAGAAGTTTAGTTTATGGGGGGGCGGTAAACCCCTCCGGGCGATCCGGAGAAGAGTGGTAGGTGGTCCCGCGAAGCTTTCGGAGAAGGGTAGCCTGGTGTGTAAGCACAGCAATGAACCGCGAACCCTCGGACCCAGCTAAGATGAGGGGGGGAGATCCCAAGTACAAGCCTTCTCCACCTATGCATGTGCCGAATGCTCATACGGGGAAGTGCACTCGTTGCTCCGTTCCGTTTTCTTTGGGGCGCCATATAGAGAGATAGGGGGTGCGGACACACCTGCGCGGATTGCGGGTGACGGCTACAGGATTGGCGGGGAAGTGAACAGTACCCGACGACGGGGATGAATGTAGACCCATCGGACAGGGATAATCATTCCGGTCCCGGGGAGACTCATTGGGAATGAAGGTCTACATTGTAGACCCAGTCACAGGAGGCGAAGCGCAATAGGGAGAAAACACCGCCCCCCCCCTATATAGAGATGGGAGATAGGGGGAGGGGGGAGCCGGCGGATCGACTAGAGATAGGGGTTAGTTCGCTGTTGCTCACCGTAGTATATAGAGTTGAGTTCCCCGACCTATCGGTTGACATAGTGTGATAGGGCCGGCGGTGGGCGATAGTCTATATAGTTAGAGTTTAATTGGCGCCCCGGCCATCGGGGCCCTTATACTCTCTCTATCCTCGGCCCCCCTCTCTCCCATATAGATATAATAGGGGGGGCCCTATCTATATCTATATGGGGGGGGGCCGAGTACTCTCTCATATCTCTCATATACAATAGTGGTATGGGTCTGTAGTGGTATGGCACGGTAGTATGCCTCTATCATGTCACGTGTATATAGGAGATACACATGAGTCATGTTGTCTGTGAGTCATGAGCCATGGTTGGCCGGTTTGCTTGGGTATTGGGACAGCCATTCCAACATTGATGTCTTGGTATGGGAGCGACTCGGTATTGGGCCAGTTGGTATTGGCAAACCAAGTCCCCCGGTTCTCCCTCTCCCGGCCCCGGATGTCGGTCACTGGTTAGATGGCCCAGGCGGCACCGAGGCGTATTCAATTTCAATTCAACGGCGCACTAGTATTCTTCGCTGGGCCACCCACACTAGGCTACAGGGTTATAGTAGTCATATTCTAGTCAATGGCAGGCATCACACAACGGGCCCACAGCTATATAGTCAACCCATACCCATACGTATCTAGGGGAAACCCATTCAATGACGAACTAAACTCTAGTAGAGGGGAGGGGCGGTCGTATATATAGATCTGGGGGGCAGGCATTATCCATCACATCATGTTACCCACATCACACCCATTCCATTATCCATCATGATAGAGATGAGATCATTACGGATACGATATACGATATATAGTATACAGTATCGGCCATATCTATTCTATCTATCCCATCCATACCCATATCAGAACCCCTCTATACAGAATCGAGCTCCCCCAGCTCTATACAGGAGCAGGAACCTACACCCTAACCCTATACAAGACACCCAGCTACATATAAACGAGCAGCCATATACAGAATCGGTACACCCAGCTCCCAGCTCTCTATAGACGAGGACGAGCCCCTCTATACAGGATAGTGCTCACCCAACTCCCAACTCCGAGGACGAGCAGGACCCTTACCCCCCTTACCCTATATACAGGATCGGTACACCCAGCTCCCAGCTCCATATGGGGATGAGGCCGGTAGTTTCTATGAAGGGCCCCTCTAGTGCCCACCCAGCTATAAGAAGTTAAGGACGGGACCCCCTCTATCACTATCAAACTCTATGGGATATGGGGGAGCGTCTACCCTCTATACAGGATCGGTCCCACCCAGCTCTATTCTATCTAGTGCCCCCGCCCAACCCCCAACCCTATATAGATAGGGATAGGAAGATAGGAACCTATATATAGATCCGGCCCTACCCCCTAGTATCGGTAGCGCCCAGCCAATAAAGATCTACAATTCACCTATATACAGGCAGGATCCGGTAGCGCCCACCCAGCTCTATGGAACAGAGACCTTACCCCATATACAGGATCGGCCATATCTATTCTATCTATCCCACACACCTCTAATCTATCCAGTGCCCGCACTCCCCTAGTCTAGAATCGGCCATATCTATTCTATCTATCCCACACACCTCTAATCTATCCAGTGCCCGCCCTCCCCTAGTCTGGATACAACATACAGAATCTGCCCCTATCCCATATAGATAGAGGGGCTAGTTCTCTATAGAGGGCTGGGGTGGGGGGCACACCCACCCCCCTCTATCCCCCCTCTATCTATATGGGATAGAGGGGGGTGCCCGCACACCTCTAATCTATCCAGTGCCCACCCATCTCCTATATAGAGATATGGCACCCGCCCGCCTCCAGTCTAGATAGCCCCCAACCCACCCCTATATCTATATATGGCACCCATCCCATATATCTCCCACCCACCCCCCTCTATCCCATATAGATAGAGGGGGGTGCACGCCCACCCCTAGCCTAGATACCACCCACCCTCATCCAGGCTAGACCGCGCCCACTCTCATCCAGTATAGCTAGTGCTCACCCATATCCAGTATTAGCTATCCAGATCGTGCCCGCCCATACCTAGGCTAGATAGCACTCCCCCTCATCTAGTTAGCGCCCTCCCAAGTATCATCTCTAGATTGTACTCTATCGGAACTATATATCTAATCTAGATACCACCCACCCATATCTATATCTAATCCAGATAGCGCCCACCCGAATGCCCTATATATAGATATGGAGCCCCTACCCTAAGCCCCTACCCCTTATACAGGACAGGATCGCTAGTGCCCACCCAACTCCAGATACCCTCTAGACAGGATAGTGCCCACCCAGCTCCAGCTCTATATAGAGATAGAGACCCCTAACCTATATACAGGAGCCGTAGTCCCCACCCAACCCCCCTATCTATATATGGCTGTTGAAAGGGAGAGGGCCCGCCCTATAGATCTATATGCTGTTGATTGGAAGAGAAGAGAAGATATTTTAACTTAACTTAACTGGAAGCCCCATATCATATAGATAGAAGGGGTGCCTACTCATCTCAAGTTCTATCTATCTATCTATCTATAGGGGGCTTCCTGTTATATCTACTCGACCGTCTCGGTGGGGGGAGAGGCCCTATATATCTGGTCTGGCGGCCTCTCGACCGCCTTCTTAACAACTTCAGTTCTCTATGGCTCGGCTGGATTGGACATATATAGAGTATACTCTCGACCCCCCTCTCTCTATATGGCTGTTGAAAGGGAGAGGTCATTCTCTTATGGCTATGGCCTTCGGTCGAGTGGGGACCTTCGGACCCTCGACATAGATATGGATATGGGCCCGGGGGCCCTCGACCAATCAATAGGACATCACATTGATGTAAGGAAATCATCGGCGTAGCGTACCCGGCCTACTCTATAGAGACTGATCAAAGGACATATGGTCTTTGTCCATTCCGACACAACTGTTCCGTTGGCTGGTGCAGATAGATATTCATAGATAGATGGCCCGGAGAAAGGGAGCTGCCTTGGGGAATGCCCCAGAACTCTAGATAGGGCCCCCAGATATATCTAGATAGGGGCATAGTTTGTTCCATCTCGATCAATTTTTTTTCGGTCATGAGATATCAATCTAGGATGAGATTCACAAGGGTCTTGTCAAATAGAGAGCGATATCTATATATGGGGGCAGATCGACAATAATCCCTCGTGCTGTATATTGTTGAAACACCCCTCTGCTTGGATGAATTGATCAATCGGCGCCCAGTTCTATATATATATATATATATATATATATATATATATATATATATATATATATATATATATATATATATATATAGGGAATGTCCAAACTCCCCTCTTAGCTCTGAATCCATGGGAACAATCAGACATGCAAACAAATAATTTATATATATATGGGGGCAGATCGACAATAATCCCTCGTGCTGTATATTGTTGAAACACCCCTCTGCTTGGATGAATTGATCAATCGGCGCCCAGTTCTATATAGATAGGGGAATGTCCAAACTCCCCTCTTCGCTCTGAATCCATGGGAACAATCAGACTGTCCGAAACAAATGGATCTGGGAGACAGCGTCCATCACTATGACATCGTTAGGATGCGGTATAGTTATGGGGCGGAGTTGCCCGGGTTTCTTTGGCTTTGGAATAGATACAGATAGATGGGGCGATGCATTGCCTTGCCTTAAATTTGATTGAATGAGGAATTCTTATATATTGAGATCCCCTATATATATATATCACTTGCAATTGGATTACCGAAAGACAGACCCCTATAATCGTCAGGCAGTTCTCTATATATAGGGGCTCCCAGAGATCCTGAATTCGGTCGATAACGAGTGACATTACAGTCAGATCCATCTCGAGATATGAGATTCCCTATATAGATATGGCCGACCTTCACAAATCGGAGAAGGTAAGATTCTGGTCGAGTACAATCCTGGATGATGCCCGGAGAGGGACGAGTACTAAAGAATCCTTCTGTCCAGTCTCTATCCAAAGGAGTGATACAACCAACCCCCCCCTCTATAGATCTATATGGGAGCCGAGATATAATAGAGAGGGGGGGGGGGATGGATAGGGGTTCAAGCCCATCTATAGAGAGGGGAGGAGGGGAGGGGCCCCCCCTGCCATTAGATCTATATAGATATGGCCCTCTCCCTCTAGACTGGGATCTATTCTATATGCCCAGTTCTCAGTTCCCTATTCTATATATCTGCTGAGCTATAGAGAATAGAGGTGAGGGAGCCTCATATCTATGAATTGATCACCTAAAGATCTATTCGGGCCCCTCTATATAGATTTGTATTCTCGACACAGATATATAGAGACATAGAAGTGATAGACTATAGATCGGCCCCGGCATAGAAGTGAGAGACTAGAGATCGGCCTTCAGTTCTCTATAGAGGGGTCTCTCTATATCTCTCTCTATATCTAGCTGAGGACCAGTTGTGAGTCTGATTCCCAGTTGTAAGGCATCCTACCAGTCTATAGTCTTCCTACCAGCCCGGTCGCATCAGTCAATCTGATTCCCATTCGTCAGTCCAGTCCGTATACCCGTTGTGAGTCTGATTCCCATTAGTTAGGTTAGTCTGTATACCCGTTGGATGACCATTCGTTAGTCCGATGACGAAGGGTTGGAATCCAAAAGATTCAGACCATTCGTGAGTCGTCATACCATCAGTCAGTCTGATTCCCACTAGTTGGTCTTCATACCCGTTGTGACTTTGTCCGCTCTGAATACCGGTTGATGACATTCGTAGACTCGACGAGAAGAGACCTCTAGACTATATAGATAGATAGATAGATAGATAGATAGATGGAGAATAGAGAGAGAGTTCAGATAGATAGATAGAAGAGGAGATAGCCTTCTCAGCAGGAGTAAGCATGCCCAGATAGCAGCATGCCCTAGCAGCAGGAGATAGGAGATAGCCTATACGGTCAGCAGGAGCCATATCTTCGGTCAGGAGAAAGCAACACTGAACACTCGGACTGAACACTGCCCTATAGAGTAAGAGAGATCTGATGCAGCCAAGCCCTATAGAGTAGAGTCTAGAGATATGGCGCCATACCATATAGAGAGATAGATATGCATGCCGAGATAGAGATATGGCTCCCTCCCCTCTACTGTATCTTATCTTATCTAGCATGCCCATATCAGATAGATAGAGCAGAGCCTAGTTATGCATGCTCGGGAGTCTATCTATCCCTCTATATCTATCTATATGGTCGGTCGGTCTATATGGCGGTAGGCCTAGCCTATATATCTATGCATGCTATGGGGGGCGGCTGGCTTGGCTAACAACCATAGATAGATACTATCCTATCTATATAGGGGGCGGGGCGGCTTACATTCAATTCATGCGATCCGATCATGTTACATTCACATTCATGTTACGTATAGAATAGTAGGCGTAGGCGATAGACTTCGATGGATATGGGCATGAATGATCATAGATATATAGGCGAGGCGCCCAGATAGCCCCCCATAGAGAATATAGATAGGGCCAGGCCAGTTCTCTATTATCTACTCTATTCTATTCCTCTATTCTCTATAGGGCTATATAGATATGGGAGGCCGAGGGTAGAACTAACTCTATGGGAGACCCCTATCCCTATAGAGGAGATATGGGCCTATCTATCTGGGCCGACGGCCCCCAGAGAATAGAATAGATTAATGGGCATAGGGGGCCCTGGCCCTATATAGAGATTAGATGGGGACTTGCTGGTCAGGTTGGGGCCAATACCGTTGGTCGAGCTCCGGCCGGCTATATAGAGGTATGGCTATATAGAGTAGGCCGTCGGGGCCTATCTATAGTAGCCCCCCCTCTATCTATATCTAGGGGCGGGGGAGTGCCGCATATATATAGATAGGGAGTCTAGTCTATATAGAGATAGATGTATGGGCCGCCCTCCACCTCTCCTAATAGCCTAGCCTAGCCTAGCCTAGCCGCCCCCCATACCCATACCTCCATCTAGATAGGTAGGAACGCATATATGCCGATCTTAAGTGAAGTGCCCAAAGCCAAAGTAAGTTATTAATCTCTATCTCTCGTTTATAAGAGAATAGAACCGGGCCCCCCCTATCTCTATATGGGAGTCTAGATAGGCCGCCCAACTCTCTATCTATGGGATGGGCTAGGCCCCTATCCTATCTAGATATGGGGCCGAGGGCGCCTTCCCCCGCCAACGGTAGGGGCAGTGCCTTCGGCGCCCTGAACTGGAAGGGATTAGGGCGCCGAAGGCACTTCTATTCTCTATAGATAGGGCGGGCCATATCTATATATGCCCTGAACTTGATCCGTAAACTTCTACTTTGGAATTCTACGAATCACACAACTATGTTGTTCTACTTTCAACTTTGGAAAATGACAGATTTGCTTGAAAAATTAGAGCTTCGTGACTAATTATCTAGTGCTATAGAAAGGAAATTGCAGAGAAGGAAATAATTCAAAACATCAACACCAACAATTTTATCTTGGAACCCTCTAAGGAGGAAAACCAATCGGGAAGGGCAACTGCTCTTTCTTCCCACTTTTATTGGTCTAATATAGACAATTACATATTACAATAAGTATGAAAAGAAGCAATAATGTAAACCTTCTCTCCAATTACTTGTTTGCTCTGTTTCTACACCTTGCTCCTATAATTCCATTCCAGCACTGAAGATCTTGCTCATTGCTCTCATTAAACTTTGCTTCTCGATCTCTCTGGATCTTGAATGACTATTCTCTTGTTCCTTTCATGCATTTATAGGCCTTCACATGTCCTCCCGTGCACTGGAGGATGTGAAAGGGCATGGAAGGGAAGAGACACGGCTAGGCGCTTCAAATTCACGTCCATTCGCGTTCCATTCTTCTTTTCTATTCGAAAGTGACAAGACCGCCGCCCTGAGCAGACCGGCGGTCTTAGGACCACCGCCCTGGTTGGATGGCAGTTTCGGATCGCCACCTGCAGGCGGCGGTTACAAACCGCCGCTCTGCATGCGGCGGTTCTGAAACCGCGGCGGTTCCTTCTAGAACCTCTGTTTACCTCGTTTTATTCACTTTTCTCGTTTCTCAGGGCGGCGGTCCTGAAACTGTCGCTCTGTACAGAGCGGCGGTCTGAAACTGCCGCTCTGTACAGAGTGGCGGTTCCTTCCAGAACCTTTGTTTACCTCGTTTTATTCACTTTTCTCGTTTCTCCTTCGTGCTGATGGAACTGATGAAGTGGTGTGTTTTTCTGGATCCCTATGGATCAGAATGGAAGGGTCCACCTGGCCGGATCGGTATATACGAAGTAGTGAGATAGGATAGGGCACTGACAATAGACATTCGGCTAGTCGGGCACTCAACAATGGAATGGACATCGCCCCACCCCAGATAGCCCTATATATCTATATGCTGGACAATGGATAATGGGCACTAGACCATGGAAGAACTATAGATAGGGCGGCCATATATCTATATCTATAGGGGCACATCCCTTCCCTATATATAGATAGGGCTCGCCCATATAGGTCGGGTCGACTGAGAGTAGGCCCTTACCTTATGGCATTGGCCCTATCTGTATACATGGGCATCGGGTTGGAGCCAGACAATATAGAGGCCTGCTATCCTGTCTATAGTTCTCGGGGTTGGCCCCTTTCCCTTTCTATAGAGAGGGGATGGACCGGATTCGGCTCCCCTATCTAGAGGATAGGAGCCCTACCCCCCCTACCCTAATATTAGGGTCTCCGCCCAGATAGATATATAGGGCCCTACCGTTGGCATGGCAGATTCCGCCAGATAGATATCTATATAGGGCCGTTGGCAGATTATAGGGCCAGATAGAGATATAGGGCCCGTTGGCATGGCAGATTCCGCCAGATAGTTTCGATCGCCTATATAGAGTAGAGGGCCATCTATATATATAGATATATGGAACTCTCCATATATATAGTTCTATAGAGGGGGGGCCGCTAGCCCTAGCCAAATCTCTATCTCCTATCTCTATATAGGGCAGGGCCGCCAGAGAGTTTCGATCGCCGGGGGCTAGCCAAACCAAATATCAATATCTATATCTATATCTATATTCTATTCTATATGCCCTCTCTATCTATCATGTTGATTCTACTGCCAATCAGCGTCCTCTCTATATGCCAATCAGCGGTGGCCTATATATAGATTAGATAGGGCCAATGCCCCTATATAGAGATTAGATCTGGCCCCCCCTATATATAGATACATACTCCCTATATCTAGGCCAATGCCCAATGCCATATAGAGTAGAGTCTGGGGGGGAGCCCCACACTATAGATATGGCTAGTCTCGTATATAGATCTGATGCAGCCCTATAGAATAGAGATCTCCTATAGATTCTAGAGTATGGCCATATCTCTAGATCTGGGGGGAGGGGCCTCTATATATATGGGCCACACTGGTTGTTAGCATGTCTCAGCCAATATCCCGTATCGAGACGAGACGAGATATGGCACCGCCTCTCCCTCTCCATATAGATAGAATTCTCTATCAGCGGTTCTCCCCGGGTCAGGTGGGGAGCCCCAGATATAGATATAGATATAGAGAGAGATATAGATATAGATGAAGAATGAGATATAGAGAGAGATATATCTATAGAGGTTGGCCCACTCCCCACTCCATCTAGAGAGAATGGAATAGAGTGATATCTGTATTGCCCTATATCTATCTGGCCGTTCCCATATCTATATAGGGGGCCAGATATAGATCTATAGGCCAGGCCCTAGCATTTCTATATATGGGGCTGGGGTTGGGGCCCTATGGGGCACTGGAGTCAGGCTGGGGCCATATAGAGATATAGGGGACTGGAGAGTGGGCCCATATAGAGAACTGTTCCTGGCTCTATATAGATAGGGCCTGGGAATCCCAGATAATAGATAGGGCCCCCCCAACCCAATATCTGGGAATCCCAGATAATAGATAGGGCCCCCCCAACCCAATATAGATTCATTCTCTCAGGGCCTCCTCATCCTCTATATAGATAGGGCCTCCTCCCAGGATCCTCTATAAAGATAGGGCCAATATACATTCATTCTCTCGGACGAAGTACGTAACAAGAAGCCGAGCAGCATGTGACCATTAATATTACAAGACATACTACATTACAAATGAGGGTCACTCATGGTGCCCAAAATAATAACTCTAATACTAAGGCCTCATACAATAAACATGGTTAGGATTTAGCCCCGTGGGCTACTTGTGCAAAATTGTGTAGCTGCCCTGAATCTCACGTTCTTCTGTGACCTGTCACCTACACACTCATTGCACACATTAAGCGCACCTGTCCAATACAAGAATAAACTAACTATTCACTAGGAGAATCAGTTCAAGCATGTAAATTAAGGATATCCCAACCTCAACGTGGAATGTACAATCTCACACAATTTTTCATACGTTAGGTATTGTAATACATAAAAATGTCATATCACCATGCCATCATGTATCCTCATCAAAGAAATCGAATACTTTATGAAATCAAGATATGTGACTAAACTAATTATCCAACATATAACAATTAGACCCAAATCACATAGAAAAGTGTTAGTATCCACAATCTCAAATAAAATGTGTCAATCTACTAATCTAGTCAAATTGGCGCTACGTGCCCCAAATCACCATACATGTCCATGAAGGCAAACCAACATATCATAATGTCCAAAATATGTCAAAATCCATGTTAAGTCATAACTATGGTTTAAGAATTCAGCAGATAATAGAGGCTAGAAAATGTGGGCACTACATCAAATATTTGAATTAATAATATTGTTTTATCAATATTTGATATATGAGACATTTCATAACAAGTATAAGAAATTAAAAAAGTCATGTAAATTCTTCCATAAACAAGAAGATGAATCAAAATTGATTTAGGTGTTATTTTTTTGGTTGCATGTTGGTATTAAGTAGAGTGTGCTTTGTTTTCCATCAATATAATATTTTACAACTAAGTTTCTCTAGTTAGACATCACTAACATTTGAGGCATTGCTTGTGCTTATTATGTGCTAGTACACTACCACTCAAATATTGCTCCATATTTGCTTATACTCTCCCACTCACATTATTAAATGCCATAATATTTTATAGACAAATCAAGTAAAAATGAAATGATTGTTAATGTTACAAATAAATATCTTTGGTCTAATATATCATGCAATTTGTTGATAAGGTTTTTCTTCAAGTATAGTGTGCCCAACATGTCCAATTTTTGGAAGTGTTATCTTGCTAAATAAAATGTGGAATGTTCACTCTTTTGATGTGGCAATGTTCTCAATAAATCAACAATGATATTATGTAGATTTAAGGTGCAACTACAACCTCTCTTATATGTAATGTCAGATCATGCTTCGGTTTGAGGACTCTTATTATTAAAATATTACAATATATTCTCCTTTATTCCTTCTTCTCAGAGGATGAATGAGGGATGTATGTATAGATGATGTTCTTTTATTCCTTCTTCCAAGAGATAGAGAGGAGGTATACGAGGTGGGCACATGAGTTGAGACTTGTACCTAAAGCATACTTGCATTTTTTAAGCTTTAATGAGATTAATTCCATCTAAAATACAAATTTTAAAATTCTTTATCTATGAAGGATTGTTCACATCATATATATATATATATATATATATTATTGATGTGGTGTGAAACTCTCTAAGAAAAATATTTATAACATTAAATAATATAAAATTAGAGATAGGGAATCATTCTATTTTTGCCTCTACAAGAACCCACCTTCTAAACCTAGATCTAATAACACGGTGCCTAACAAATGAAATTGGTGAGTACAACATCCCTAGTGGTTCATTAGGGAGTACAACACCCTTAGTGGTCAATTGGGATGTATTGTCAATGTGAGTACTCTTAAGTTAAGCTAGAGGAGAAAGTCAATTGGATTCAGACATACATAAGGTTTGATCAAACTTTCATTAAATTTTATATGTAGACGTGTGTTGGAGCTTTACGGGATGGGGTTGTCTAATTTTTGGTCACATAACTTGTAAATGCTTAGTGTATCCACAGAGAAGTTGTGCAGATGAGCCCTATCAATATTAGGGTCATTTTTGGCACAATAAGAAGGCTTTGCACACCAAATAGAGCTAACTCCTTGATATCTTTGTTCCATAAATGATGCAAGTGCTAGATATCGATACTTAAGTTGAATAATTTGTGATTCGATCATTTTATAAATATATTTAACACAATTATTGCATGAGAGATTGACAAAACAATAAGCGGGGTTGTTTTAATTTTTGCAAGAATGAGAGCTTGATGAATTAATTGCTCGACATGGACATATGCTTGTATAACATCTAGACAAGTATTGTCTCCTTTGCTATAAGTTTTTGCTTGAAGGTAAGGTTCTGATATCTCGTGCACATATATGATAATATGAAATGCCTCTAAAATAGAGATTTAATCAGGATTCATGCCTTTCTTATAGATTTGAAAGTCAAATATTTTGGTTTCTCAAAATTTATGCCAAACATACGAGTATCAAAAAAATGTCCTAATATATTTAGTTCTCTACAGAATTCTCACCAAGTGGAAATCAATATGTTGTCATGCAAATATGAGAGTAGAAACTGAAACTCTAAAGAGCACTACCATGGAGGTCACCCAAGAGTTATATATGATATCCTTTAAGTCATCTATGTAATGTCAAAAAATTGGAGATATTTAATAATATTGTTTGACACCTTTAGTAGTATGGAGCTCTTTCACCATTATTGATAAGTACCTAGCCAAGAATGGAATCATAAAGTGTCACCACAAGTAGTGTTATATTTAGAAAACTAAAATCCTATCAACAAGTAGTAGGCAAGTATCTAGGAATCGTATGAATTACCTTGAGGATGTCCACTAAGAGGATAATTAATATATGCTTGTTTGGCATAGCATCCTTAATGATAAAAGTCAATGTGAAGAAACAATCCCTTATGTGTTGATTCCTCACTAAAATTGCTTATCTTTTAATTTTCATCCTCTTGGTATTTTCCAACAAGGAGCTATATGTATGAAAAGTCTTGGAAAATATATTAGCCAAAGGTATGACCAATCATAAAATAAGTTCATTGTGATTTCCAATTTCTAGTGGAAATAATGGTAGTGTCTATAAAAATGTATGCAATTTAGATGCTTTTATGCTATGTATGAAATCAATATTGGATTATATAAGCTATGATGCAAGAATTAAAACAATAAGTTTACAACCATAATGTGATTACATATCCCAAGATGATTAGTAGATAGTAAATGGAAATATTTTCTAAACCTTTTATTATTTTTTGGGTAAAAGTAAAATATATACAATTGACTGATAAGTGTGTTTTCGAGGTTAGTTATATTTTTTATGTTGATGTTATGGCTGATCATCATCCTTCATTATTTTTATACTATGATGTATTTCACATGGAGTGACAAAGTATTACTTTATTTTTACTAGACAACATTTACACTATAAGAAACCATGTAAACAATGTTAAAAATGTATGGAATTTGATTATTTCACAATAGATTGAAATACAATATCTTTGTCTAATAGTCTTTGATGATGGTAAAATATTTGGATCTCAAGTGATATTATATGTTTCCCTAACCATCCATATCCTTGCCCCTTCATGCTTTATTAGACCTTATAATTTAAGACTTGGTTCACATTGACTTAACCTTTCCTTACTTGGATGACTTTGTCTACATCTTGTGTATTTGAAAAAATACTATTTGCATTACTTGTCATATAAATTCCTATGCTCAAATATATGTTTTGTATCATTGTTTCCCATCGAGCTTTTCCTTGAAATTCAATTTGAGTGCTTAATTGACATTTTTCCATGCGCATATTGTTTTTTATTTCTAATCTATTTCTAAGAACTTATGTAATATAGCCCATGAATTAATACAGAAGCAAATATGAGGTGAAGCTTTCATTATTTGTCAAATTTCACTCATATTTTAATTGGGTCATGAAAATTCATTCATATTCAGTTGGTTGAGTTGATTTTTGTAGTTCTTAGTTCAATAGTTTGAGATGTTTTGAACTTCATTAAGACGAATTTGGGAAGACATAGGTATGCAGAGTAAGATTTAGTAATGAAAAAATGTGCATTGTGGATTATATGATTTAGACATCATGGGGATGGAACTTTGGAAGAAATTTTCATAAGTGACACTTTCAACCGCAAAAGGAATCATGCATCGGTTTCAATTATGAATGAAAATAATTTCATCTAAACAAGTTTAGTTGTGGTTGGAAATATACATATGTAACAAAATAGTAAAAATAAGAGTCCAAAGAGAAGGTGAATTAGTTTTTCTTCCATCTCATTGTGCAAGTCATTTAAAATCCTTTATGTAACTCATTTTCTTATCCCTTAGCATAGTTACACCCTTAAGGGATTAAGTAAAGGCAATCTTAGTACATTAAGACAACTAAGATTTTCTAAGGGAGTTCTTGAGGTAGAAAATGACCACATAAATTTTAACATTTGAGAGTAGTATTAAATTGTGTTGAATAAATAAGTAATCCATCACAAGTGAGATAAAGAGAGCATCGTAGAAATGCTAGCAAAAGTTACAATGTCTATGAAGGCTCAAATTGAGAAGTTGGTTTGAAAGAACTTGTAAGATGGCTGTGGAGATGAAGAAACATAAGTTCACTCGCTTGAATTTTTCCCACATTGGGTTTCTTAAGGGTATTTTATTGTGTTTACCTCTCTTTCAATTTGTTTTCTTGTTTACTTTCATTACATGAAACTTCCACCTAAACTCAATCACTTTAGATTAAATCTAAGTGAGATTTTTAGGTGATTACAAGTAATCATATAGGATAAATAGTCAACATATTCCTTGTGTCATTGATATTATGGAATAAGGATGAATTGCACGTTGATAGTATCATAAAATGGGTTTTAAGTATGATATGAAACTAATGTAGGCATATATGTGAGCATGTACATAATTGCATAATGGATATATAATGTGGATGACCGTCACAAAGCTATAGTGACATCAATTTGTAGCCTTGGATTGTTATTTTAATAACATAGGACTTGGGAACAATATATAGATAAAATATATATTTTTGTGTGTTGGTAAATCATGCAATGCAATATCCAACTCAATTATAGATCACACATCTACTAAGTCCTTGAAAGTAAGGCCTATAAGATGATCTCTACTTGGGTATGTTGAAAAATCCCATTCTAACCTTAGTTAGCAATTGCCTTTAGGTTTGTTGTAGATACTATTTATTTTCTACTAAAATATTAGAAAACCATTTTACACATCTATTACTCAAGTAAAACAAGAACTTAAAACAAGAAAATACACATGCATGTTTATCATGTGTTGAAAATTGCTACATATGAACTTGGAATACTAGAAAGCTTCCATGTCCTTAAGTTTTTTCGAGATTCATTGTTTTAGGACCAAAGTCTAAACTAGAGCCTACAAAACTTAATAACTAAGCTAATTCTTCTCCTAATTGTATATTTAAAGAATCAATGTCTACCAATGTCGATCCTCCACTACTATGTGATTTAATATTTATAGTTTTCATTATTATGAGAGATAGTTGTAACTAACAATTGGTAAGGCAAGATAATATAAATAATTAGATGAAGTAAAGAAAGGGGAGAATAATTCAAGTACCTAGTAGAACTATTTTCGATTTTCACCATAATTAATTCAATGTTACGATTTTCTGAGACTTATTTTTGTAAATAGGTTTCTTCAATTATACTTTAGATGGTTGAAAAGTATGTTTATGAAACATAACAAGTATATCAAGTTTGTGTAATTTAATGTTTCTAATTATCTTAAGAATTATTTTGTTTTCTAACATAGAAGGATTGTATATTAGTACCATGTCCTAGAATTTTCACTACTTTATTTTTTATTGAGTGTAGATTATAGAATGTTTATATGATCATATAACATTGGTCATCATTGGAATTACATTAAAAAAATTATTTCTTTGATTGTGATTAACTAAAATGTGGAATATGTGTAGTTAATCTAACTAGGAACAATAGTAAATATAGTAAATAAACATAGAAAAATAACCCAGTCAACTAGGCTAATGAAAATAGAAACCCTGATATGCAAAGAAGGGTTAGAAGGAGCTTAGCTGACTCGCAGCTGATCGGGATTGTGTCGGAAGATGAACTGCATAAACAGAATGCAGATGCAACCACACAGGAGCTCCAAAAGACAGATCTGAGTTGCTTTCGCTATTTGGACTGGGGGCACTTGGGAGAGGATTAGAGCGCCTGTGGGTACCCTAGTCTGAATTCTAGGTGCCCTGGTCTATGCAGAAGATCCAGAAACTAGATTTACAGGGTTAGATGATGATGTGAAACCCTCACTTTCTATTGCAAGTAATTTTCTGCTCTATGTCGGATGTTGCCAATGATAAAATGATGAAAGATAGACCTGCAAGCCCCCAAAACAAGCATCAAACCCTAAAAAATAAAAAATGCATATGAAGGGGTAGGATTTTCCTCAGCTGCCACAATTGGTGGACTTACTGACTGAGTGTTGTAATACATCTCAAATTCGGTGTAGTTCTATGTGCAAGTGTGTACAATCATTCCCTAAGTTTTCTTGTGTCAGTCGTATTTTATGAAAGTAGTGAGCAATAACTATGTGTAGAAAATGTAATAGAATGGTGGATGGAATAGAATAAAATTCCCTCCTATGCTTGTGTGATGCAGATGAACCAATCTTGTGCCTTATGATGGAGCTAAATGGATGCAAATGAGCTCTAGATGCCTTACATGGATGTAACCCCAGGTGAATGATAGTAGTGACTAGTGTTTGGTCCCTCATTATGATCTTGGAGCATAACTTTATATTTATATGGTTCTCTTGTTATAATTTTGTAATCAACCCCGAAAAGGCCAACCACAAGAAATATGAAATGCTCAAATGGCTAGAAAGTGCCCAAAAAGTGACGGGAAAGTGGGAAAAGGATCAGTGCCCCGACTAGGACTAAGGCGCCCGTCAGCACCCCAATACTAGCATGGGCACCCCATTTAAGGATAAAATGATGGAAAATGACAAAAATAAACTGGGCAAACATGTGCTGAAGGTCGGCAATGATGACAAAAAATAAAGAAAAATGGCCAAAAGATGGGGGTTAATTAGTAATTTCTTCACTCAAAAACCATATGAATAGTAATATGAGACCGAGACTAAATAATGTCTAAAGTGCATGATTTTGTGTCTACATTTTCCCCATTTTATATTGGTGAAAAGAAAGCTCGGTAACATAAAGTAGATAGAGATGAGTACTTGATGTCCATGAAGATTGTAGTAGAAAACGTGTCGAAGGACTAGACAAAGCATGGAATGAAAAAAATGATGGAGCATGGAAACTAAAGATGTAAAAGTGTAAAAAAGTGATGAGAGTGAACCTAGGGCACAAATGCATGTGTTCTTTCCAATGTGTGTAATGTACCTGCATGGTTAGTATGGTGTTTACTGCAGCAAAATGTTTTTTTCGTTTCCCCCATTGTTGTAGTTGTTGTTAATGACTACTTGCTTCTCATACGGTCGGACCTGTAAGGAGAAGACGATCAAGAAGTCAAATAGGCATGTATATATGTAAAAACACATGTATATGTATGTAAGATTATGTAAATGTAAAACACACAAATGAAAAATGGAACATGAGCACCTGATCCATGTCGAGAGAGAGGGTGTAGAAAGAGGATATCCCGTCTTGGGTTTTTTGGGCAATATGACACCATATGCTGAAGAAGAATAGGGAGGAATTCCGTTGTATCCTCCAAACTTTAACTTCTTCCCTAAACATGTATGAAGAGATCTTTGTACTGCATAGTTTTTTGGGAAATCCGACACCACTGGATAAAGTAGTGTAGAGAGGAAGTCTATTGTATCCTCTAACCTATAAATACTCCCCATAATGCTAAGGACAACCATGTCCTATAAAATCTGATGTGTACGGGGTTCGTAGACTGTGTGAACCCACTCGTTGTATAATCCCACAATTCCAAGGGTGGAAACTGAACTGTACCCACAATGACAAGGGCAGAAACTGAACTGTACCCATAATGCCAAGGGCAGAAAACTGAACTGATTGTACTGGTATAGAACTTTGTGTAGTGTGTAAACCCCAAATGATGCCCCCCTCTTTGGGGCACATGTGACATCATTGATAGGAGGATGCGGCCTCAAAAGAGGACCAACCGCATGACATGTACCCTGGAAAGTGCTTGGTAGAAACCAAGGCACGAACAAACAAGTGGCTAGCCAAAGACAATAGTTAGTATGAACAAGCATGCATGTAGAAAATAAGTGTAAACTACACATACAATGTGTAAGCTAGAATTCAAGTAAACACACAAGAAGACGATCATAGACCGCCAAAGCGGGTTGAAAACATGGAACACCACTCACGATGTTGCAAGACACTCAAAAGGGCATATTGGCCGCATAAAACAAACAAGTGTTCACACCAAACATAGGGCAAGGCCCACATACAATAACAAACAACCAAGAAAGTACAAACAACAGATAGCCATTGAAGAAACTAATCCTACAAAGTAAATGTTGCACACAAAGCACCCGTTAACATGTTAGAAAGATAACCAGTATGTCACAAAATGAAACAATAGCACCCGTGAGAGAAAAATGTGGATGCCCCTAGTGACCAATGTAGGATGGGTAAAAGGTGAACATCTGTATTGCATGCAAAAGACATGTATCTATGATCACAACTAAGAAAATGCATGAACGTGCATGTGTATATGGTATAGATAAATTACATACAAGATATCTAACTAGCATGTGTAATAAAGCGATCATATACAACCAAATGCAAACAAGAGTAAAAGAAACCAAGATATGCAATATGTTGTGGATGGATGGAATGGAATGCAAGATGGAATGATAAGAGTCATGTGCCCCCGAGTGAATGGAAATGTATGCAATGAGGTTCATTTAGTTTTCCCCCTCAACAATCAAGAATGAACGGTAAACGAGAGTGCGTCATCTAGAAATGGTCGAATAGTGTGTTGTGATGAATGTGTTTATATGTGCTAATGAGATGTAACCTAAAAATAATCTTTGCATCAACCCTATAGCCAAGGCATATATGACGACAAAGTGATCAAAAGAGTGATGATGTAGCCTAAAGCATATATCACTACTAGATGAATAGAGGGAGTGGTGATGTAACCTAAAGTGTATACCACTATAAGATGAAGGGATAGGTAACCATTTAGCCTAAAGCGTATGTCACTAACCTAGTAAAGTCACATGATGGAAGGTTGAATGATGAATGTGTAAGTATGATAAGGTCCATTTGATAAATAAACCCTCAACAGTCGAGTATGGACCGGGGAACTAAAGTGCGTTATAGGGTAGTGAGTGCAACACATAAAAGACAATGTAGTATGCGTGATGATAATAGCCAACCACATAATGTGCGAGATGTGTAATATGCGATGAATAGTGTGCAATGAAATATGTGTAGATATACTAGGAATGTGAGATGCGTGTTATGTAGTATGTAGAATGAGTAATGATAAATGTCAGGACAATAGTAGTGTGACACATGTATGATGAAGACTAGAACGATGTATGGCACGTAGATGAGTAAATGTCAAAATTATGTAGACTAAAAGTAGAATATAAGATGTAAGATGCGTGATAGGTGAATAGTTTCAGTGTGTTAGGTTCATGTGTGTAGATATTCCTCAACATTCAAGTGTGAACTGAAGCACAAGAGTGTGTCATCAAGTAATAACGATTCTAAAATGTGTGATGAATATGCCTATGCGAGGAGATTGATGTATGATGATGCAAATATGAGAGATGTATCTATGCTAACATGGTGGGAGGGATGTGTTAGATGTTATGCCCCCAAGTGTGTGTAAGGAGATCATGTAAAGCCATCGAGAATATCGTCATCTACCAAAGACCAAGTTTGTGTTTAGTGGTGGAAGCATGGTTGGAAAGTAACAGTAGGACCATGTGATTATGGTGGAATTGGCAATGTGTCATGACCACTAGTAGGAGGATTAGTTTCCTTGACGGAAGTAATTGGTTAGAGCTTATACTTGAGAGCAAGCCAAGTTTCACTGAGTTTTAAAGGAGGTTGCTTAGGTTGACTTGGTAATACAATAAACGACTTTGTAACGCCCACAAATTTTCGCACACGAAACTCAAACCCAAACATAGATTATACTAGAAAATTAAGGAATACTTTTTATTTAAAGGACGCAAGCAGCATAAAGTTAATCCTTAGGTTGATAAACAACCGCCACAAAATTAATTAAATAATAATATTTAAATAAAAGAATTGGTTTAATCTATAATTAGGTTTAACATACTTCATTCAAATGTTCCTAATTAAATTTAATCTACAGTGGTTTCCTAAGATCATGTAAAATTAAATAATTAAAGTCCAAGTCAAAATTTCATTTACACCAAGCTAATTATTTAATTTTCCATTGTAATAATAAACTAGACTAATTATTTAATTTTCTAATAAATGGGGGTAGTCTAACTAATAAGGAAGAGGGTTTAATAAATTAAAACAAAATACAACAACCAATAGCTTAATTACTTTCAACCCACTCAAGTGGCCCCATTCAAAAAGGGGACCCATGTGATCAAATGATCACCTCACCTACCCCCACCTAATTTTTGCAGGAGACAATATTGGCCCTTGGATGAAACCAATATGGACCCTTGGATGAGAGGATTTCAAAACAACCCTAAAATCCTTAAGAAAGGCTTTATCTCATTTCTTTTGCTCATTTCATTCATTTTGGTTTTGCAGGTTAAGGGGAAATAGAAGAGGAGGAAGCCATGGATGAGAGGGAGAAGCTTGGGGATGGACACACACATCCCCCAATGTTATTTATTTTATTTTCATTGTTTTCCCTTCTACCCTATCCAAGGGATTGTAAAATTTCCAATTTGTTAAAGGCAATATTCAACCAAAAATACCCATTTGGGTATTCTACATTTTTCCAATAGATCTGTATTGTGTAATATGTTCCATTTCTTTATTTTGAAAAGACTCTCATTGGAAATATACATACATGTATGTATATACTTCCAAGCCTAAGAATATATATATATATATATATATATTTATAATTAGTATTTTAATTAAATATAAAAACCTGAAATCTTTTTTTTAAATAGTAATACTTAAAATTTTAGTTAAAACAAGTTTTATATATGTGTGTGTGTGTATATACATTTGTTTGAAAAGTCGCGGCCAAAGTGAAAATACAAGTTGCGGGTTTAAATTTAACGCAGGTTTTAAATGGTTTGGTGGGGGCTCAGCCCCCACCCAAAGTTTGTTTGAATAAAAATAAATAAACGTGGGTTGGGGGAGAGGGCATCGCCCCACCCCAACCTCAACCCATACGGTGCCCCCTCCCCCAACCCACTTACCAAAATTTATACTAACCCTACCCCCACATAAACATGGCGCCCAAGAAATAGCATTACTTTTCATGTATAAAGTTTCTCCATTTTTTTATAAACATTTGTTTAATATAAACTTCATTAGTATTAATTCTAGTTAAAATATTACGGCTATATATATATATATATATATATATATATATATATATATATATATATAGAAAATTAATATTTAAATCATTTTATTAATAACAAAAGTAATTTTATTGATATATTAATAATATGCATATATTGGTAATATTAAAATAGTTGCATTTATTAAATTTTTTATAACCAAACTACATTTGGTTTATTATGATAAAGGAAGTTGTAAAAAAACATTCTTATAAAATTTACTCAAGCATAGTTATTTATTAAGTAGGAGGATGAATACATTTTTATTCTCTTATTGTAACATGTGTAGATTTTCTTTTGTGTTTGTTCTATCTAAGACTAAATTGGAAGAATAAATTTAGTTCTTCTTCTATTCATTTAAAGCAAGGTTTGGTGAAAATAAATAAATTTTCATTCTACATACCACAACTAGTAAGGGAAAAGATCATTATTCTTATTGAAATTTCCATCTATTACTCCCTTTGCCCAAAATGCTACAAAATATAACTAATTCATTTCTTTCATAAAATATACATGACAACTATTTATAACAACAATAGGTTTTAATAAACTTCACCATATTTTTTTTTTTTTGAGATGGAAATATATCACCTTAACAAAAATGAAACTTCTTAAATTAAAAAGAAGGCATATCTATTTGACATGTTCATGCTTTCTACTTTTCAAGCAATGTAGTAACTTGGTAATCCCCTTTTCACAATATTAATATATTTAAAAGGCACATTTCTCACACAACACTCTATGAAGAGTTCACAAGATAAAAAGGATTTCCAAATATAACAACTTTCCCACCACTTACAATTTTACAAAGCATCCACTCAAAGTGGGAGGTATAAAATTTGAATGAATTACAACAAGGTTACCAACAAAGCCAATCTTCAAGTCTTCAACATGTATTTCCTCTCCACAAAGGTAGCTCCAACTTTGGCATGCTTCAACTTCACAATGAGATCACAAAACAAGGAAGGGGAGTATACAACGCTCTCCAACCTTAAATCCATTAATGGAAGAAGTCATTCCCTTAATGGCCCCCGAGACCCAACCAAGGAACCATGAAGGGAAAAAGCAACATTGAAAACTATCACAAAGAGGCTTCTCAACAAAACACACATACAAGACAAGCAACTCCACCAAGATCACATAACCAACAAGTTTACACATACACATCAAAACAAAGGTTTGAGGATCAAACCAAGTAGAGCAAGGGTTATGGGATACCACCTCCTTATGCCTCCCAAGTGAAGTGGGAGTCTTACCCTAAGCCTCCAAGTGCACAAAAATAATCACACAATTCCTTATCTCTCCCTTGCAACAAGCAACAAATCCATGAATCCCTTTTCTCTCCCCATAGGCAAGACTCCCATTCACACTCCCACCAATTTTCATGCCTCACATAAAATCCCTTTTCCCTCCCCAATGGTCCCATAAGCCCTCCTCACACACCCAACTAAGGCCAACTACTCAACCAACCCACACAAAACACCATCACAAGACAAAATGCTTTTAACAAGCACAACATTGCTTACAACAAACACAAAAGCATAATAGAAAAAGGGTGGAGATCCTACCTCTCCATCAAGATCCAAGCAAAACCTTCACAAGCCCCTTCAAATCCAAGCCAAGCAATTTCCAAGCACTCCAAAAGCTCCAAAATCCAAAAGTGCACAAGAAGCAAAAAGAGCAAGTAACCCCATTCCAACCAAAAATCACAAATAAATAGAAATGGAGAGTGAGGATGATGAGGTGGCTCCATGTAGGATGTCACTTCATCATCCCCCATCCCCACACTCAAGTCAAACACACCAAGACCAAGAAACATCAATGCATAAGCAAGGACTATGACAACCCACATGGCTCAAACTTGCACACCATGCTTTCAAGGGACATAATAAATTGGATTAGAAAGAAAGTGCAATGATTTTCCTTCTCTTACACTCAAAAATGGACAAAGAAGTCAAAATTAAGCTTCCCAACCCATAGGTAAGGTTGTTGGGCCAAATTAAGAGGCATGGGAAAAGTCTTGCTTGTCCCACAAGTCTCCAAAAGTGCCCCCAAGTCAAAATCTGAATTTTGAACTTGGGATGGAGTAAACACTCCCAAATCAACATAAATTCTACTTACACAAGGACTACAAGATCTCATCATCACTATTAGTCACATCTCTACTTTGGTTAAACTAAACAAGAAGGGTTAAGTCTAATAAACACACATTTACACATGTTAATAAAGTGAATTTTTTTCTAAATTTAAATACAACAAACATAAATAAACATAAACAAAAATTAAAGAAAGGGACACAATTCACCCCATGGCCACATATGTGAAATCACCCCCATGGGAGACTTCCAAACAAGACATGCAAAACACACACTAAACAACATTACACAAGTTGTCAATTTTGGCCTCGTTGCTCAATTTCCGACATCCTTCCGTGGTTGGTTCCCTATCCCCTTCGATGTTTGTGATAAAATTCCTACACACAACAAATACCTCTCTGGCCTTTCGGCCGTATTAACAACATCGAGAATCACACACACACATATGTGTGTGTATATATATATATATATATATATATATATATATATATATATATATATATATACTCCATATTCATCATTCAACATTTAACAATTCTATTATCCATCAATATGCCAAAATCTAACCCTAACATCCATGAGATTACAATTATATTCCAACATCTCAAAAACATAACATATCAGTATAAAATTCACATCCATCTAACTGTCTAATATCACTATCTAGTGCATCATAATAAAACATAAACATCATATTTTCAATAATCCACATATCAGTATAATCTATCATATACTGATCAATGTATCAAAATCAAATGTCTAAACATCAGTCCAATAGTATAAATATCAAGATAAAACAATGTCGAAGAGGAGTGGGCACCATATCAGTAGGAGGAGGTTGTGAACTAATTTTGATATGTGGTTGATTATGTTAACTCGGTGATGTCGTAGGGGGTTACTTAGGTGGCTCATGACTAACTGAAGAAGGAGCAGATTTAGGAGCCCATGTTGATGTAGCATTTGTAGATGGGAATGCAATAGAGTGTTATGTAGTGAATGATATAAAGCCCCGACGCTCCAGATGTTTAATTCTATGTTGTATAGCATAAAAATCATCATCATTATGTCCATTGATTCTATGATAGTTGCAATATGGATGACCTCTATATTTTACAGGATGATAAAGAAGATAGCAGTGAGTAGGTGGAAAAGTGATTAATTAATGACTACGGATTTTAGTAAGTATGTCATGTGGCTTAGTATTACACTCAAATATGAGAGGCTCAGGAAATGGTGCATGACTTGAGGTTCAGTTATATGACATGTAGTAGACATAGATTGAAAATGAGGTGGAGAAGGAGAACAAACATGTGCTTGAGAATCATCCTTAAGTTGTTGAATTTCAGATTTGAGAGATGTAATCATGGATTTTGTAGCCGTAAACTTGTCTTGAAACAAAGAATGTAAATATTTAATTGAGTCCAATAGGGGTTGATTAGATGGAGGATCACGAGGACTAAGGTCGTCAGATAAACGATCGAACATAGGACTTATTTTATGTGGCAACATGTTTTCCTCGAGATACAAGGTGTCTAGGGATTTTTACAAAGCATCCTGATAATGAGGATATCTCTTCAATAAATCAGATAAAGAAGTTTGACCCATGATAGAGGAAAAATGAGGATCCTAAGCGTGAATATTGAGTTCATGTTCACCAAAATGATTAACTAAAATGTGGAATATGTGTAGTTAATCTAACTAGGAACAACAATAAATAAAAGTAGTAAATAAATATAGAAAAGTGACCCAAACAACTAGGCTAATGAAAATAGAAACCCTAATATGGAAAGAATGGTTAGAAGGAGCTTAGTTGATTCCTAGGCTTGTCGGGATTATGTCGCAAGATGAATTACATAAAGAGAATGCAAATGCGACCACACATGACCTCCAAAAGACACAAATCTGATGTACTTTGTTGGACTTGGGCTCCTGGGAGAGGATCAGGGAATTTGTGGGTGCCCTAGTCTGATTCGGTGCCCTGGTCTGTGTAGAAGGTCCAGAAAACTAGATTTACATAATCGGATGATGATGTGAAACCATCGATGTTTGTCACATGTAATTCGTTGCTCTGTGTTGCATGTCGCCAATGATCAATTGATGAAAGATAGACCTACAAGACCCCAAAATAAGCATCAAACCCTAAAAAAGAAAAATGCATATCAAAGGGCCAAACTCTCCTCAACTGCCACAATGGTGGACTTACTAACTGAGCACTACACTACATCTCAGACCCAATGTAGTTCTATGTGAAAGTGTGTGCAATCATGCTCTAGGTGATTTTGTGCTAGTCGCACTTTGTGAAAGTAGCGAGTAATAACTATGTGTAGAAAATGTAATAGAATGGTGAATAAAATAGAATAAACTTCCCTCCTATGTTTGTGTGATGCAAATGAACTAACCTTGTGCCTTATGATGGTTAGATGGATGCAAATGAGCTCTAGATGCCTTAGATGGATGCAACCCTAGGTGGATGATAATAGTGACTAGTGCTTGGTCCCTCATTATGAACTCATAACTTTATATTTATATGGTTCTCTTGTTCTAATTTTGTAATCAACCCTGAAAAGGTTGACCACAAGAAATATGAAATGCTCAAATGAATATAAAGTGCCCAAAAAGTGGGGAGAAAGTGGGAAAAGGATCAAGGTGCCCCGATTAGTACCAAGGCGTCTGTCGACACCCCAATACTAGCCTGAGCGCCCCAATCAAGGCTAAAATGATGGAAAACGATGAAAATAGACTAGGAAAGCATGTGTTGAAGGTCGTGTTGACATTTTTGCACTCATGCAAAAATGGCAACTCAAAACTTTATTTCAGATTGAACGGATTGATGTGATGGACCTAACTAAGGAAAGGAAGGAAGGTTTCTTAATGTTTTGAGTTGCATTAGATTGAAAAGTGGTGCAATATACAACTATGTGTGTTGTTGCAGAATAAAACACCTCACATTTGTTTTCATTCACATTCATCTTTAGCAAAGAAATACAGAAGCCCCGAAAGACTAATGCATAACCTTGGTGAAGGCGAGAATCACAACAGATGTGGGATCTTTCATCCCATAATAACAAACAAAGTTGTTGATTGCATGCAAAAGGTACATTATTAAGTTACATGTACATCAATTTTATTATTTCTTTATGTTTAAGTGTTATTAATTATGTATTGAGTTGTTTAGTTCATTATACAATCAATATTTATCATAAAGTGTAATGCAAAAAGAAATAGAAAACTCAATTATAGAAATTAATGTCATTTATTCATAAAGAAATTATGTTTTTCCCACACAAGCCTTGGGATGTAACTTATGTTTACTTAAGGTAAAAGATGCAAGTACATAAAGCTAAAATCAAAAGAATATAGATAAAACCCATCATTGCATTTTGGGTCTTCTCTTCGTCTTCATCATCTCCAATTGCAGCTTCTTCATCTTCATCTTCTACATTATCCCCAGCTATCCTCTGCAAGATACATCACTGTACCTTGGAAAAAGAAGGAAAATGGTTGTCAATAATTGAGCTCCGGGTTTAATCTGTATTCTTGTGCTATTAGTTTCAAGCAAATGAATCTTTTGAAGTCAAGTATACATAAGATACATCAGAATAGCTAGATACAAAATCAAGGAAGTACTATCTTGCAAAAGCACATGTACGGTTCTCAGAATCATGACAGACAAAGAAAGAAAAATCACTACAGTATACAAGAGACGTTGCAAGCCTATTATTTTTCTAACTATTTTTCTTAAGTGTGCAGGTACATGAATCAGTTGAAGAAAGAAAAAAAATTTTGCATGAATTAAACACCATACTAACAGGAGTCATTCAAAATCTAGTTGCTCAAATGAATACAAAGTAATTATGCAGATTCAATAACATCAAAAACTTACAGTCATGTTGAAAAAAAAACTCATTTAAATTACAAAATGAAATAGCTATAGATTGGGAGCATTTTCCAGTTATGATGCATCAAGAATTCCTTATAAAATACAAAACTCGAGACTTCATATTATTCAGGGAATGAATAGATAAGAGAGGAAACAAACTGTAAAAAGTACCATTTTCAGAATACCAAAATCAGAAAGAGTAGGTACAATACTCATAAATGAAACAGACTACAAGTTTTCCACTATAGAATGAAGGTACAATTTTGTTTTACAAACTTTGGAAAACCAAGTTCCATCAAAGAATGCAGGTGTCTAACAAGGTAAGAGATTGAATAAACAGTTCCATTTGCAGGGTAAACATCAAAGCTCAAAATGAATGCATGGTTCTCCAAAAGAGAAAGAGAGATTCTTATCCTTCAAAGAAAAAGTGTACCAAGGATTACAAAACAACTTTCACCAGCAAGTTTTAAAGAGTTCATACAAAAGACAATTATTAAATGATAATGTAACATGTTTCATCAAGCATATGATCAAGCTTCAAGTTTTTCAAACATCTCCAGTATAGCTATACTTATCAGAACAAGCTTGCAAAAGAAGCACAGTTTTGGCAGACTTCAAGATACAAAGCTTTGGTTATAGCTATACATAAAAGAGAATGAAAGCTACAACTAGTTGTGAAAGAGCCTACACTATCCACTTATTAGTATCATTAAGGTTTAGCTCCTTAAACTTAAAGCTATCAAATGAAGGAATATCTGACATTCACATTTGGTAAGAGCACATAGTTTCTATCAAGAACATTCACATACGAACAAATCAAAAAGAAATATTTGAGTTTAAAGCCTTGTTTCAAGCCATGAGAATGACGGTAACAATGTTATACAAATAGCACAATAGATGATGGCCTTAAGTACAGGTATAAACCCTCTATTTTTTCCTTCTCGATACAGAGATTCCAACTGAGCACAAAAGATAAAGGAAATTGCAAGAAATAATGCATTGATACTCGGAGAAACAATGAAAACCAGGAACAACATATCAAGATATCTCTGAATTTCCTCGAAGTTCATAGTAACAAGGTACAGAGCTCGAAAGGAACATATTTTTATAGAAATCATCAAAATTATGCAAACCCAGTTTTGGGTATGAATGGATATCAACAAAAATATAGTCAAACAAATTTTCCAGAACAACGAAGGAAATCTTTTGAGCAAGCTAATACAGAGTTCTTGAACCTTCAAATGGCTCAAAACAGAGCTCAAGGATAATGGAACCTTAAAGGAGCATGATATGAACCCAGATTCATGAGAATAAATTGTAAATACGTGAAAATATGTGCAAAGTTCTCAACCTATGGAGTTTTGAAGATCAAGAAATGAACAAAACTCATACGAGGTTCCACAAAAGCAAAAACCCATAAAATATCCAGTTCATCAAGTTCGAAAAATCAAGAAATAAGCAGAGTGGAATAGATTTCAAATACCCATTTCGGAAAGGTTTCAGATCTTTCATTCTCGAAAAAAAGAGATACCCATATCTGGGTTAGTTAAAAACTACCCATTTCGAATCATTTTCTTCCGAATGATACAAAATATTTCAAGTTTGAACAAAAACTTACCAATTTTTGATAAAATATTTGAAACCCTCAAAGGCAGTTCACACAACCGAAGACCCAGAGCATTTTCAAAATGCAGAGGAGTTTGCAGTGGCAAGAATCACAAAAACATGAAGTTTCACAGACATTTTAATACCAGTTTGAGAAAAAGGAACAATTACAGAGTTCAAAAACCAAAGACTTACCTTGTCAACAATGGCATCCATGAAAGCCCCTTCATAAAGTAAAAATCAAAAGCTCGGAATCTCGTTAATGGTTGCCTCTCTCACAGAGATTTTCAAGTTCAAAGCAGAGCCTTAAAAATGGAAGTGAATACAAAATTTCATGCTCAGAGCTTCACAAAGGTTGATTTTGCAGAGAGTAGAGCTCGAAAAGATCAAAATAATGACCGCCTGGAGAAATTTAGCCAGGGCTTCCCTCAAAACTTGACCAAGCGAATGATCAAAATGGTTAGGGCTCAAATGATTTAGCCCCTCTAAACTTTATTTGGGTTTCCTAACTCAACCGGAGTTAGAGAAAAGTACAAACATGTCACAGAATCAAGAAACCCTAATTAACCATGGGTTAAGTAATTCCACCGACAGAAGCTCGAGGGGTGAGTCATCATGGAGAAGGGGACTTTTCCCACTTTGAATTATTAAGTTTGACCTTAAACTATACTCCATGCCAATATTTCCAAAGGTGGCCATTTGATTTAAGCAATAATCATTGTCTGACCTTATACTAAGGTCTGATTATAATGAATACCACATAATGATTAAAGGAGACCAACCTTATCATTGGAAATTTTGACCTTATTTTTGCAAAGTATATGCCAAGATATGAAGGGGCCCAAACTTTATCCTTGTCAAAGTGTTGTGCCATGTAAATTCCAAGAGGGTCGGTTATACATGATTATTTTATATTCCATGATCAGTCAAGGAGGATAAAATGATGACTTTACCTTAAACCTTGAAAAATTATACCTTAATGTTTGCTAAAAGAACCTCGTACTTTCCAAGGAAGAATAAAGTCAAGTTCAGGTGGCAGTCAACATGCAAGAAGACAAAAATGATAAGATTATTTAATCATCAACTACTAGATAGAATTGCATGCATTCAATAAAGGTTACTTGCACATGAAGGCAGAGATAAAAATAGAAGCAAAATATTCACCCATTTACCTCATTCTTTCCAAAGAGACTGTACTATTCATGCAAGATTCAAATCAGTTTGACTTGGATTGTTCTTGGAGAAAATAAGATTATTTTTACTTTATAATAACCTTGCATGTTTATTTTTAGTCCCTTTATTATTAAAATCAATATAAGGGCTATTAATATCATCCAAGCACTAGTTAGACTTTAGTTTATTTTTAGGGGGTGTGGGTGAATTGTTTTTGCTATATATTGTGTGCATTGGCAAAGCACGAGGAGGACTTTTGGATTGAGTTCTGAAGCCATTGGCCAGTTTTTCCCTTGAATGAGAACCAGTTATTGCCTTTCCAATTATTTGCAATGGTGTGTATTATTTTATTAACTCTTGTGAATTTGCATTCCCTAAATTAATTAGCTTACCTTTCTGCAAAATTGGTGTTTCGCATAGTCTTAGTGTGCAAGTTATTTGTTGTGTTGTTGTGATTAGTCCCTCAACACAAAAGTGTTTTTCCTTAGGATTGAGCTGAAACCCATTGGTTCATGCTCCTTTAGTTTTTTTCAAGATATTGTGCATGTTACTTAGTCAAAGCCCTCAAGAATTTTGGTGTATCAACCCATTTAAATTTCAGTTTTAACCATCTTTTACCCTTAAAACCCCACAAAAATTAGTTTAGGATACATCCAAATAAGGAACCGGCCTTGTAATCCCGAGAGACTCACCTCAAAATAGGGATACTCACAGCCCTGAGGTGTTTCCATTTTATCTACAGAAGTGAGGGAGAGACAAACTTAGAACACTTGTTATCCCTCAACACAGGGTGCACTTTTGAGAGATAACAATTAACTGTTATCTCTCAGAAGTGCACCATGTGTTGAGGGATAACATGTCAAAAATGATGATAGAAAGTAAAGAAAAATGGCCAAAATATGGGGGTTAATTAGTACTTTCTTCACTTAAAAACCATATGAATAATAGTATGAGATCGGGACTAAATAATGTATAAAGTGCATGATTTTGTGTCTACAAATTGTAACCTCTTCCTTTGTAGAATTTGTACTCTTTAATGAAATTTCTCTTTCATTTGGTTGTAAATTTATGGATTTTGGTCAGAATGACCACCTATGCATTGTTAATACTTATTTTATTTAGTTTGTTCATTATTGTTATAATTGTATTATATTTCAATTTAACACCAACTTTTGATATAAAGAGATACATATTAGAATAAATAAATGAATTGTCACTTTTATTTTCAATTAGTCGATTTGATATATTTCTCAAGAATTTTAGATATCTAAAGTAAATGAAATTTTCTTTTAATTATATGGGAGCACATTATTAAACTTGAATTATACATAAATTTTGAAAGCTCCTATTTAATTTGAGATCATTCAATGGCATTTTATTGTCTTTGGTACCCTCAATCAATTACAATGTAGTTTAGATATATATCTCATTTCTTTTAAGAGTTTATCCCTTTCATAGGCTTCATTCTGTAAAATATGTTTAATAACTATGTAGATTAATTTCTTTGTATTTGTTGTTTATTTGATTTTTTCCAGGTTTGTCTTGTCTTTTTTGTTTTCTCTTTATATTCTCTTTTTGATTGATTCACTTGGATGTTTCCACATAATCTAATTAGGTTTCTATTTATTGATAGCCTAGCACTTCAAATATTATTATTAATTAGTCCTTATACGTGTGTTTAGGATTTAGGTGCTACATATTAGATTATCTAGTCATTAATAGTTGTGTGGGAAAATAATAAGTGGAGAAAATAATACCTAGATTGTAAGTGATTATTACATGAGTAATAATCACATTATAATATGAGTTTGTAAAGATTAGGTGAGAATAATACATAATTTGAGTAACTAATTACTCATGTAATAGTTACATTAAAATAATATGAATTAGGTGAGATATTCTATGAGATATGGTTTTCAAAATTTTGGGGAGACTTGAGAATTCCTAATTTTAGGTGATCATATCTCTATATAATGTAATATATATTATTGAATAAACATATTGATTTAATTTCATTGGTCATATACTCTCGTTAGGTGAAGGGTTTAACCCTAACATTTGGTATCATAGTAGGTTTTAAAAGAGTCCTCTCTGATTTTCACTCCAATCATGTTTTGTTCCTTAAGTTAGGAAATGGAAACTAGAAAGAAGAGTATACCTCATGCAATCATGTTATCCTTTGTCTATGTGACATCCATTTGTATTTTTCTTCGAATGTACAAACAAAGGATATCTAATGCGGACCATGTGAAAACCCCTATGTTCACATGTTCACCCTTCATGTACTCTGTCGATATTTTTGTAGTGTGAACCACATGTGAACCCTCTAAGAAGTTATCATTCATTTGTATCATCTATCTCTTCTATTATGTTCACTCTATCTATAATTTTCACTCCATTTTGTTCATAGTGTTCATGCTTAGATTAGTTCACTTGTGCACCTATTGGATTTAACTCTTTGCTGTAGTATTTTGGAGTAATTTAAACCTTAAATTTGAGTCTAGAACATCTAAAAAATGTTAGTAATGAATATAAACATGATATGTTTTTTTATAGTTGAATCTGGTTTGTTTGGGATTTTTGTACATATGCATGAATAAAAATAAGAACAACAACAAAATGTATCTTTGGAGAGCAACCACAAGCTTTGTCTAGATGCAAATCCTCATTTAGAGGATTTCAAATCTAGTCTGAATGATTTATGTTGTAAATATTTACATTTAAAGGTTTGATCAAAGTTACATTGGGCATAAGTTTGATATCATACACATTGGGCCTTTGCATCCATTTAGAGAGTTATACATTAAGGTGTGATATGTTATATTTGAGTTTTTTATATGGCATATTTGCAATGGGGGTGAGTTTCATAGATATAGAAAGCTCAATACACATGAAAGTTCAAGTACACTCTAGTATGCTCTTCTAAATGGTGAGTTACCTGAATCTTTTCTTGTGACCTCTGAAAAATGCTACACAATCCTATACTCTTGGCTGCACCATTCACCCCCATCCAGATCAAATCATTTTATAAGGTTTGGATTTACATTGGCATTGACGAGGTGTTCAATCATCCATTAATTTTAGGTTTCTTGCAGTAGATTACTCGCTTAAACCCAACATTATCCTCAACATCTAAAATTGTGTTCCACACCTAGATAGGCCGATTTGAATCTAGGACGAATCTTATAAAAACTCGGTATGTTAATACTCCTGATTGATTGACCCCTCTAATAAACATGACATTTGGTGATAAACACTTTTGAATCAGCCCTTAGTTACTACTCATCCTTGATTTAAATCGTCCATGTTGAAATGAAATGAAATATTTTAATGACGTCCACGAGACTAAAGAGTCTATGGGACCACAAAAACTAATATTTTAAATAGATTTCAGACTCCTTTCAATATCCACTCTTTGGCTATGAATCTTGAGGATGAAACCCGCAGTCGCTTGAAGCTTTGTTCCTTCGAAGATTTCCTCTAGTCTGTCCACCTTCAAGTTGTTTTCGTACTGAATACGAATATCATCATATGCTGAACATTCCATGATGAAATGCCATTCTGTCTCGATGACCCCTTTGCTGCAGAAAAGATAAATTCTCCTTTCCCAATATTCCTTTGGAATAGTCCATCTACCAATTTCGCATCGAAGATGATGCGATCCGGTCCTTAACTGTGCCACTAGAATCCTTGCTTTACCCGTGATAGCTGCCCCTAGATAAGCTTTTTCATCATGTTCCCCAGTGGGATTGAAATCTCTGATATAATGTGCTTTCTTTCGACCAATCTGACTCCGTCCACATGACAGTCATGAACTTTTCTATCACATAATTTTTTATTTCCCTATTGCTGTTAGGACACTCTTGCAAGTTGATGCCCCATTTGTTCATCCATTTAGTATTCTAATTCATCCAAGTTTTCTTTCTACGCTCCAAAGTATTATCCACAACTATTTTGGGGCAGCAAAGATTGTCCATGCTTTCAAAAAAATTTTTAGATAGCTTATCATCCGAGTTATTGCTTGAAGCTTCCAATGAGAAAGTACTCGCTTCATCCAACAAGATCTCATAAGGAACATTTGATTTGAATTTAAGGGTGCTTGGGATTAGATGTTTCTGGATTCTTTCTATTTGTCTCCACCCGTGATTTGACATGCTACTTCCCCAAACTTCGCAGCCATAGAGAACAACCGGAGTGACCAACAATCCAAAAAGGGTTTTCTTAGTTTTCCAGTCCCAAAGTTCAGCTTTCCTGCACCTGTTTTGAAGTAGGTAAGATGCTTTCCAACCTCCCTGTATCCTTTTTGCTTTACAAGTCTCCTAGCTAAGTTTGTGGTGAAAGTCAATCCCAAGATATTTGTATTCAGTGACTATTTCCAAAGGGCTCCCTTCAAAAAGAAAGATACTTTGTCTCTCTTTCCTTTTCAAGGAGAAAATCATGATTTTTGTTTTGCTAGTGTTCACTTGCATCCCGACTTCTTGCGTAAGAGCTCTAGTGCTTTTAGTTGTTCCCTCAATCCTTGAGCTGTTTTTGAAGAATTCGACCATCTAATCCCTATATTGCCTTGATTTACACCACATTAGATCTAGAATTTAGTTCCTCACACTGATACCTATAGAAAATAACTATTAAATATCCTCAATGCAATGAGCCATAAACCTAAATTCCTCGTTAGATGAACCCAACTCAATCCTAAACAAGTGTACTATTTTATAAATATATCAAACATTGGTTTTTCATAATTTAAAACTTAATTTCTTCCTCTTTCGAAATAGTTGGCTTGTTATCACTACTAGTAAGAAAACTTTTTCTCGGTAAGTGAAGTAATAGGGAGGTTAAGGGGTTGAATCCCTAACACACCCCTCACCTTAATTTTTTATCAAAATAATTTATAAGGGGTACTTTTTTTTCTAAATTGAGAGTTTATTTTCTTGAATGGAAAATATTTGTAAAGAGGTGATATCTATTGAAAAACTATTTTAAGGGGGCATTTTTGTCAAAAAAGGATAATTATTTTCTGATAATTATTTTTTTGTAATTGGGCAAAAAATACAAAAAATGTAATTGGATGCAATATCGGTGGAAACCAACATCCACATTGTTTTTTATCACGAGGGGGAGGTTGTGAAGACACAAAATCATGCACTTGGGTACATTTCTAGGTTGTAAACACATACTAGCAAGTATATGATTCCTAAGAAAGAAAACTAGTGATTGACAACTATTTTTGGCCTCTTTTCTTTGTTTCTTGTTTTCTATTTGGTCTTACACACCCTACAATCTAGTTGGAATTCTACTAATTTATCTTCTATGGCTCCAGACACCACCACCCAAAGCAAAGACAAAGAATGCCCAGGCACCCCTATTCCCTCTGGGTTCCCCTGACCCTTTTCCACCTTACTCACTCTTTTTTAGCCTCTTTTATATTTTGTGCATCTTTTCCTCTAATGGGTTGGCCTTCTAATTGTCAATTACGAAATTTAAACAAGGGAATCATATAAATGCATAGTTATGTGTTCAAAATCAAGGACCAAGAACTAAGCATTATTATCATCACCTAAGCTTGCATCCAAAAGGAATCTAAAGCACTGTAAAACATCTGTCTAACATCCATTCAAGGGAAAAGGGACTGCATCAACTCTACATACACAACATAGGAAGGGGAAGTTCATTTTATTCCATCCACACATTCTACTACATTTAGCTACAACCCACTATCAAGTGCAACTTGCACAAGGGCATCCTAGGGCACAATTTCTACACACACTCACCAGAACTACATGGAGTCTAACATGTATTGTAGCACTCAGTCATAAGTTCACTCTTGGGGTGACTGTCGGGGTCAATATGACTCCCCATATTGCATCTTTCTTTTTAGGTTTGATGTAGTTTTTGGGATTTTGTAGGTAAACTCTTCTTTTACAGGTTACAGGTACCTTCAGCATCCATGGAGTGACTCTCAGGTGATTAAATGGAAGCAACAAGGAAGACCTTATAACACTACAAAAATCAAGTTCTTTCCATTTGTGCAGTCATAAGCTCCCAGAAGCGGTCTTCAAGGCCCATGCGCCCCTTTCCTACGCCATGGGTGCCTATGTCCGACATCATTCCTGCATTCCAAAATTTATTGTGAGTAGTAACAACACTTTTCCCATCTTGTTCAACACTTTCCCAGTTCACATTGGTTCTAGATCAAGCGTAAATCAGCTAAGTCCTCACTCCTTGTTTTCTTAAGGTTTCAAATATTACATCTTAGCTTACTTGTGTCATTTATGTATTTCTACATTTATACATCATTTGGTTCAGTGGTGACTCTAAAATATTTAGATTCAATTCAAATTAAATTAAATCATTTGGTTAACCCCACTCATGATCAGTCTTTTGGATCCTTATTTTGCACATTGCCTTTTCTCCATGGCTCATAAGGTTTCTCAAATCTCTTTGCATGACTTACTTCAAATGCATCCACCTTGCAAAGTTGTTTTCCAAAAAACCTTAGACATTATGTACATCCTTAGCGATATGTTGCCTTCACAAGTAAGTGCCATTTTTGATCATTTATCTGATGACTCTATCGGTCCTAATACTCCATCCAATCAACCCATATTAGAGTCAATTTAAGTTTTACATTGTTTATTTCAAGAAAAATTCAAGCTATGGAAACAACAATTACATCTCTTAAATCCAACATCTCAAGGATGCTTCTCAGGCCCATGTTCATTCTTCTTCTACATCTCATCCTACTTCTATGACTTATATGTGTGTGCATATCAGTGAACCCCAAGTCTTTCCGCTACCCACACCTCTCAATTTTGATTTCAATATTAGGCAACATGATATTCTTCCTCAGCTCCTCACTCATCAATTGATCAACTTGCCAACTACTCATTTCTATCCTCCTTATCGTCTTGTCAAGTACATAGGTGCTCCATTTTGCAATTATCACAGAAGTTAATGGACATAATGACAATGATTTCTATGTTCTAAAATGACAAATTGGCCACCTTAAGAATTATGGTTTCATTTCATTTACTACACAAAATGTTTCTCCGTGCTCATCTCCAATTTCTAAATCCCAATGGGCTCCTAAATCTGATTCATTTATGTCTAATGAACATCATTCCATAGTCACTCATGTTCCTTCTTTGCTAAGTCAAGAGTCTCCTACATAAATTCCTCTAAAAATCAGTCCATCCCCTCCTCCTCTCAAGTCTTCTATGGCGTTACCACCTCCAACTAAGAAACTTCCTCTGAAAATCAGTTCACCTCCTCTTCCTCCCAAGTCTTTTGCAATGTTATCAATCCCACATAAGCTACAACCATTAAATATCCCTCCCGCCCTATTCCACTCCTTCGTCCAAATATTTTTATCAAACAAGATAATCCTTATATTGATGGCCAAGACACATTTCAAGCTCTATCACCATGACATGGTCCTTCTCACATCATCATATAAATTTCCATCATTGGCACACTTAGGGGCATTGTGCTTTCTCCCCCTTCTATTTTATCAGTTCTCTTTAGCACCTCCTATTACATTTTTCTCTTCATGCACCATATCTAATCTTCTTATGCAATTTCAAACCCTTTGATACACACATTGTATCATCATTACCCTATGACGTACTCTAGTTCCACAGTTCATACTCGATTGGTGAGGGTCTAAATCTGAAATGAACCTCACCACATTCACTCTTCATGCTCTATGATTCATGATCTATCTTTCTATCACACATTATCAAACCTTTACCCTATGATGCACTCTAGTTCCACGGTTCATACTTGACTACCGAGGGTCTAAATCTGAAATGAACCTCACCACATTCACTCTTCATTCTCTATGCTTCATGATTTTTCTTTCTACAAAACATTTTCAAACCATTTCCTAATGAGGCACTCTTTTTCTATGGTTCTTTCTTGATTTTTGAGGGGTATTTTATAAATGAATCTCATCTTATACACATCCGTTGGGGGCACATTGCTCCTATCTATCTTCACACATTGCATATCATCCCATTCCATCACATTCATCCATAGCATATTGCATATCTTCTTTGCACTTACTCTTGCTTTCTTATACTACTTATATCATGCACTTTGTTTATTATGCTAGTCAGATACTCACTATGTCATTATATTTCTATATACACACATGTGTGTTCCCTTGGTCTTTTGGAGTGAATGCAGATCTCTTACAAATTTTCACTCATTGCAATAATGTTCGACATTGTATCCTTTTTCAGTCCCACCGAGGCTCCTAAGGGGATCTACCTTCCTACTTTCTCACCCATTACAAGTGTTATCATTTCATCATATACTACTTCTTATTCTTACTAGCACGTTACTTTCCATTAATACATGCATGCTTTGACATAATCTTTATCTTTCTAACATGTTAACAGGTGCTTCATGTGTAGCATTTTCTTTGTAAGACTATATGCCACCATGGTTATCTGATACACTTTGTTTGACATTTGTTTTCCATTGTATGTTATTGTTTGTGGGGTATGCTCTATGTCTTGTTTGATCACTTGTTTGTATGCTTTTGGCCACTTCAACCCTGACTTTATTTTGACATTGTGAGCGATGTCCCATGTTTGAAACCCACTTTTTACTATCTATCTTATATGCACATTTTATTTTTACATTGTTTTTATATTATATGTTTGCTACTTTTTCTACTAACACAAGTATCTAGCCACTTTGTTTGCATGTGCTTTGGTTTCTACCATGCACATCCCCTACCCCCTGCAGGTATTAGTTTCAGGTCTGCATCAAGTCCTCTCTTTTGGGCCACACTCCTACTGACGTCGCATGCACCCCAAATGATGGGGGGCATACATTGGTTTAATAAATTACCCCTACATAAGCTCATAGCTACAGTTTAGAATATGCACAATACATAAAAGGCACAGTAACACAGTCAGAGAGTGGCCCAAAATCAGACTTTGGTTGGAATCACAACACAGAGACCATCTCCTAGACTCAGACAAAAGTGCCTAGGTCGTTGTGTCCTCCCTAAGGTGCTAATATCCTAGGGGAATACGTAGCTGAAATTGTGCTTATTGGGAAGAGTCATCAAAGGAGAGTAACACTATACCTCTCTCCTCAACACTTTCTCTTTGGCATGAGATCACCCAAAAAACTTGCACTTGGTGTGAGATCACCCAAAAAAATCACACTTGGTGTGAGATCGCCCAAAAAATCACTCTTTGCATGGGATCGCCCAACAAACTCTCACTTGGCATGATATCATCTAAAAACTCGCTCTTCAAATCATTTTCAAGACATATTTCTATACTTTTACACTCTTCTCAATCAGGTGCACACTTTCCTTTTTATACACTTTTACATACTTTTATATACTTATGAAAAAATTTCATATACACAACTTTGACTACTCTTTCGCTCTTCTTTTGTAGGTCCAACCTTAATACGTAACAAGAATAATCTTACAACCAACACAAAAAAAGTACAATGCAACGCATACGCTTCACCCTTAGGGCCACTTTCCTTTCCTAGTCTACATGCTTCACTTTGCATCATTCCACGCTTCACTTTTCCAATCGGCATGCATTTTTTTGCATGCTCTACATGTTTATCATATATGCATCTTCTATCTACTTTATGTTATCGAGTATTCACTCAACAACATAAAGGGGAAAATGTAGAGACAAAATCATGTACTTGGATACATTTCTAGGTCATAAACACATACTAGCATTCACATGATTCCTAAACAAGAAAACTAGTGATTAACAACTATTTTTGACCTCTTTTGTTTCTTGTTTTCTATTTGGTCTTACACACCCTACAGTCCAGTTGAAATTCTACTAGTTTATCTTCTATGGCTCCAGACACCAGTGCCCAGTCAGGATAGCAACGCCCTTATCCCCTCTGGGCACCCCTAACCATTTTCCAACTTACTCACTCTTTTTTGGCATCTTTTATCTATTGGGCATCTTTTTCACTTATGGGTTAGCCTTCCTATTGTTAATTACGAAAATCAAACAAGGGAATCATATAAATACATAGTTATGTGTTAAAAATCAAGGACCAAGCACTAAGCATTATTATCATCACCTAAGCTTGCATCCAAAAGGTACCTAAAGAACTTTAAAGTATCCATCTAGTATCCCTTTAAGGGACAAAGGACTGCATGAACTCTACATAGGAAGGGGAAGTTCATTCTATTCCATCCACCCATTATACTACATTGCAATATTTAGCTACAGCCCGTTATCAAGTGTAACTTGGACAAGGGAATCCCGAGATGTAATGTAACGTTTGGTCGTATTTTCACTCTCGGGGTGACCGCTGAGGTCAGTTCAACTCCCCATATTGCATATTTATTTTTTGGTTTGATGTGGTTTGTTGGCTTGTGCAAGTAAACTCTGATTTTAAAGGTTACAGGTACCTTCAGAATCCAAGGAGCGACTCTCATGAGATCAACAAGAAGCAACAACGAAGATCTTGCAACATTACAGAAATCAGGTTTTGAGCATTTACGCAATCACAGGCACCCAAAGCGGTCTTGATGCCCGGTTGCCCCCGCCATGGGCACCCATGTCCGACCTCATTCCTACATTCCAAAATTTATAGTGATCGGACTTATTCAAAACTTTTACTAGTTCATATCGATTACATATCAAGCATAAATCAACTAATTCCTCTCTCCTTCTTCTTTTCTTAGGGTTTCAAATATTACATCTTAACTTGTTTGTGGCATTTCTATATTTCTGCATTTATACATCATTTGGTTTAGTAGTGACTCTGTAATATTTAGATTTAATTTAAATTAAATTAAATCAAGTGGAACGTAATTCTTGAATTACACCACCTATACAAACCTACAAAGAAGATGATAATAACAAGATAACAAAATGTTGTGGCTCGAGTGCGTGATGATTTCTCGCATGTACGCAATGGGGGGAGAATTTTAGGAATTATTCCTTACATAGGTGCTTAGTACTTACATGCTCCACATTAGATTATTTATTCATTAATATTTGTGTGGAAAAATAATAAGTAGAGCAAATGATACTTGGATTGTAAGTGATTATTACATGAGTAATAATCACGTAACAATATGAGTTTGTAAAGATTATGTGAGAATAATACACAATGGAAAAATTATTACTCGTGTAACACTTACATTGGAATAGGAGTTAGGTGATATATTCTAGGAGATAGTCGATTGTGGATTCAAATTCTCAACCAGATCAAATTAGGAAAATGGAAGGTTTTAGCAGAACTAACTCTACCAAACTCTTGAATCTTGATCTAGCCACCATCTCTCTTGTCAAGGAAATTGCGTCAGTGGTGCAGGATTCTACCTGTATCCTTGCCTTATTTCAAGAAGACCTGGAAATAGGGCATGGAGCCAATGCTAAATCTTTGGAGAAATGGTTGTGCGATTGAGAATCAGAGAAAGCTAAACAGCTTGTGGGTGATGAGGAATATGAATATACCTCTGGTTTGAAAAATGAACCTAGGGATGAACAACTTTGCAATCGGAGTTCTATCCTCCCAACACCAGCTATTATTCACACTGATTTTGGTCCAAGAACCCTCTCGGTTGACCTTCTAATTAACAACTCTTAAAAAGGGAGATTTTTGTTGGGAATTAGCAGAAGATTGGTTCTTTCTTTCATTCTTCAAGTAGAGAGGTGAGTCCTCTCTGAAGAAAGGATGAGAATCCTCTCTTGGAATGTTAGGGGTTTAAATGCCCCTAACAAACATTACCTTCTCAAGCGTTATGTCACAGAAAAAGACATGGATCTATGATTAATTCCATAAACTAAAATGTCCAAATATGAATGTATTGTTAGGTGGTCGTGAAGCTGGAAAGGTTTGTCTGGTGTTTTTTTGATTTCGAAGGAGCGTCCTGTGGATTGGGAATCTTGTGGAAGGTTAGTAAATTATTTGTTGAACCTCTTTTGGAAAGCAATAATTTTCAATGGTGTAGGGTCTAGGTTAAGAACTTAGACGAGACGTTCTTATTTTGTAATGTTTATGGTCCTAATAATCCTATCAAGAAGAGATAAATTTGCTCTAGGTTGGAAGGAGATCTCAGGTATTTTGCCACTGAAAATTCATATTAGCAGGGGACTTTAATGTTACCCTATATGAAAAAGATAAGAGAGGTGGGGTTTATTGGAAACCACATTCTCAACTGGATTTCACTTCCTTTGTTACAGCTTTTGACCTTATGGACATCAAACTGAAACGAGGTTGGTTCACTTGGACAAAGAGGCCTCAGTTTTAGAAATTTGGTAGTCTATTTGGATCACTTTTTGGTCTCTGACGTTTGGCTTCATCTTAATTTTCTCATTGAAAGTGAAGTCATGCCTTTGTCTAGTTTGGATCATTTTCCTATCTCCCTTAACCTCCATTTTGACCTCCCTTCGTGAAGATCTCCATTCAAATTTGAACTGATCTGGATGCATGATCCTAATTTTCCCAATTTGATTAGGAGTTGGCGGGCATCCTTCGGAGTGAATGGAACCAGAATGTTCATTCCCTCCAAAAAATATCCTTACGCAAGGATAAGTTTCTAGAATGGAATGCCACTTCCTTCAAAAATATCTTCCTGGAAAAAGAAGAATGGATAATGAGATCCGCATTTTGAACGAAATCATCTTCTGGGACGAAATGGGTCAAGCGGAATAATGGAAGGAAAAAGAGCTTCTTAGTGAACTGGGGGATCTACTCCTTAAGGAAGAGACATTTTGGAGGTAGAAATCCAGAGAGATCTGATTAAAAGATGGTGATAAGAATACTAAGTTTTTCCACTCATTGGTCTAGGCTAGAAGAAATTGGAACTATATATCCAAATTAAAGATGGAAGATGGAAATTAGCTCTCTTATCAAGCTTCTATTAAGGAATTAAGTAGTTTCTTATTTCCAGAATCTGTTGAATGGTGAATGGAGTTCTTCTTTGACAAAAAGCAACCCTTTTTGGACTAGATTCAGAAATTGGTGAATGAAGAGGACAATGATAAACTTATTTCGGGAAATCCAGGTACGAAGCCAATTTGGCATCCCCGGCAATGGGAAGCGGAAGCTTACTTTCCCCTTGAAATTAAAATAAAAATTTGTCGATTGACTTTTAATAATTATTACATTAATATTTATTTAATTAAAAACCCCAAATGGGCAATGAATCAATTAAATATTAATTAATTAATATTTAACGCAGTTTATGACCTGGCGGAGGAGTTCTCACCCGAAATGGACAAAACGAAGACCGAAACGATCACAAAAATGAGACGATCATGATGAGGGCGATAAATCATGCAAAGTAACACTTTTGAAAATTTTCAAAATTTCCATGTTTATTAATTTTGTGAAGTCAAAATTAGCTGATAACAACTGGCTCTAATTGGGGACAAGGACTTTATGGACACAACAATGGACCTGACCAAAATATTAATGAACATGATCCCAAAAATGATGGTGCACAAAAACAGGATGACAAAAGAGAGGAAACCAAAAACAGGGAAAATAAACAAACAAAAATCCTAATTACCTATGTACATACGGGGGACAACTCGTTTAAATTTTGATAATGCTTGAGATATTGCCCACTATAGGGAAGAGGAAAATGAGTTCCTTCAGGATACTCCAAGTAATAGGTTTTATCTCCACAGAAATGTCTGATCTTGAAAGGGCCTAACCACAACGAACAAAAATTCCTATGCTTTCCTTTCGGTTCGCGCCTCTTGTCCTAGAGAAGAACTAAGTCCTTGATTTGGAATTTCCTCTCTTTAGTTTTCCTGTCGAACAACCTCCAAGGAGGAAGTTCGCAGTATAGTTTTTTTATGGAGAGAAACAAAGCCCTTGGTCTCGATGGATTCTTTGTTGCTTTCTTTCAGGATTTTTGGTATGAGATTGGTGAAGATGTCTTGCTTGCGGTCAAAGAATATAGAAGATCAGGGAATATTTTGGGGGAAATGAACCATACCTTCATTTGTATCTTCCCTAAAAAAATCCTACCGAAAATATGGATGAGTTAGGTCATATCTCTCTTTGTAACACTTCTTACAAAATCATCTCAAAAGTTATCGCCTCTAGATTTCGTCCTCTTTTGGATCAACTTATTACTCGAGAAAAAAGTGGCTTCATACCTGGAAGGTCCATTTCAAATGGTATCATCTTCTCCCATGAGATAATTCATTCTTTGAAATCCTCTTCTCATCCAGGTATGATGATCAAACTTGATTTCAGTAAAGCATATTATCTACTCAATTGGAGATTTATTTTCAAGTCTCTTTTGAAAATGGGATTCAATGATCATTTTTGTGGATGGATTTTCAATTTTGTTTCCTCTTCTCATTTCTCCATCTTGGTTGATGGCTCGGCGGAAGGATTTTTCTCTAGTAGTCATGGGATCAGACAAGGTGAACCCCTGTCCTCCTTCCTTTTTATTCTTTTCATTGAGGCTTTGAGCAAAGCCATTAAATTTGCCATTGCACAAGGATCCATGCTCGTATAAAAATGGCTATAAATATTCCTCCCCTCTCTCATCACCAGTTCGTAGATGACACCTTTCTTTTCGGCACTGCTTCTATTTCAAAAGATAGAGCCATTGATAGTATCCTTGATTTGTATTCCAAAGTTGTTGGCCAGGTAATTAATTTTCACAAATATGTTATTTTATTTTTTAATGTCTCTCTTTGTATGTAGAGAATAATTCATGTTATTTTGGGTTTTGAGATGGGATATCTCCCACACAAATATCTTGGCATACCTTTATTCTCCAAGGTAGGCAAGCCTCTCTTTGGGATGACCTGCTTCGGTCACTCACCCAGACTGCAATCTTGGAAAGGGAAATGCCTCACCCTTGTTGGTAGAGATCTCCTTATTAGAATGGTTCTTTGTGCCCTTCCTATCTACATGCTCTCCTTGTTAAAAATTCCCAAAATTTTCCTGTGCAAGTTTGAGAAAATTGTAAGAACCTTTCTTTGGCAAGGCAGTCACGAAGAACGGAAATTACACTTGGTGAAGTGGGATAACATTAAGATCCCTAAAAAATTAGGAGGGTTGGGAATCATCGACTTGGCACTGCAAAATATATCCCTTGGAGCTAAACTTGTATGGAACTTTATTTCTGAACCCAAAAGGTTGGTTTTTCAAGTTCTCTTTCATAAATAACTCGAAGCAGGTCGTTCAGAGCTTCTCATTTCCAATGACAATCTCCCAAAGGGATCACACATATGGAATTTTCTTTGTAAATGCAGGCACCTTATTACGGACCAAATCTATTAGCAGATCGGTAATGGGAAAAGAGCTAATTTCTAGGAGGAGAGTTGGAACAGGTTAGAGCCTCTCAATCTAAATCAAAATATTAACCATGTTATGAACATCACCAAGGTAGTATGGGGTAATAAAGTTGTTGATTATGGTGAATCCATCCCAGATGGCTCCCCTCTTTATCATGTAAGGATCCCTCCTATCTTGACTTGTCAGAGCAAGAAGTTATAGATTTCAAAGAGGCCCTCTCTCAAATAAAGGCCGCATGCAAGGTACATGAGGACTACCTGTTGTGGTTAGGCATTCCCTCTGGATCATATACTTTCAAAGCGGGTTATGCTAAATTTATCTCCATGTCTGATAAGGGGATCCCAGTTGGATTGGATTTTGGAGTCCTAAGATCCTTCTGAAGGTGACTATCTTTGGATGGTTAGTTATAAAAGGGAAAATTCTCAGGAAACTCAGAAGAAAAGCTTGGGGCTATGTCGGTCCCTCCAAATGCATCCTTTTTGATAATGTAGAGTAAGATATAGAGAATTTATTGTTATTATGCCCTTTTGCGGTTCAGGGTTGGAATTGGTTAATTGGAAAGTATGGCTTTGTCTGGGCACCTTACAGGAACATAGAAGATACTTTAAAGTCTTAGCCGAAGTTGGGGGTAAAAGAACTTTAAGCTCCATCTAGCTCATAGTGCCCTTCCTTTTGATTTGGCACATATGGTGGGAGTGCAATCTTCGAATCTTCAGGGAGGATGTTGCATGTTTTCCCTCCATTAATAAATTGGAAATAGCCATTTCTGAAAATGTCAGCATTCACAGCTACAACAATCCTAATTTCATCTCACGCGGCGCTGAGATAAGAAAAACATGGCCACTTATCAAAATTCCCCCTCTATGTTTGATTTTTCATCAAGGCCTATAACAAATTGAAAAAATCCTTAGAAGAAGAAATGTAAAATGGATTCCACCCCCCAGATTCTGCAAACTTAACTTTGACAGGGCCTCTAGAGGCAGCCCAGAGTAAATCGGGGTGGGGTTTCTAGTGAGAAAAGAGAATGGAGACATTATTGTGGCAGGCTCTTTCCTGCTCAAAGAGGGTGCCTATAACTTAGCTGAATCCCAAGCTCTTCTGGAAGGAGTCAAATTAGTTGTTCACAGGGGTTGTGATTCACTTTTGGTAGAAGGTGACTCAAAAATTATCATCCATGAAATTGTTAAGGGATCTACCCATTCCTGACATCTTAATTTTTACATTTCCAATATTATTTTTTGGTTAGGAAAATTAAAAAAATGGAGTATCAATCATGCATTTTGAGAAGCTAATAGAGTCGACGATTTGCTTGCTAATTCTTCCATATATATGTCAGACGCCGTCAAAATTTCTAGTAACCTGAAAGATTGGCTAGGCTTATCAGAGATCATTTCACACAAAGGAAGAGTAGGCTTACATCAACATAATTAATGGTGCCCCATGCGTCTTGGTTTTTTAAAATCCACCGTCGCTCTTTCTTCTCAACCTTCCTCCTTTGTTTGTCTAGTTTGAATCTAATGGCGTTCTTGGGTTTTCCATTTATCACCCTTTGTCGAGAGAAGTTGGATATGGCTCTCACCTCGTCCATTTCTCACCATCTCCTTTCAGATATCTTTCGATACTCATCTACGAGGGAAGCAGAAGCCATAGAAAACATTCTGGGTGATTCCTACTTGCATGACTCGCAAAGAGCACGAGCCAACTTGGATATTGTGGTTTCCTTTGTTTATTTCTACCTTCTCATTCATCTTGTTCCTATCATGTTGAGTTCCACCGATATTTACCTAGCCTTTGTTTATTTTCAACTACCCGATCCCTTATTATGGGTTGAGGAAGTTGATGAATTAGCAATTGGTCCAGGAAGGGGATTCAATGGCTCATTGGGCAATACAAATATTTACTCCATTATGCAAGAAATGTGGACACCATTCTCATGCATGGTCGGTCAGACCCTCACCTTCTTCCATCCCTGGATATCTCTGTAGCCTATTTCCCTCTACACTTTGCAATTGACAACCTTAATGAACTGAGGGATCACATCGGGATAATTTTTGTCTCTTGTTTTGTGAAGCTTCGAGGCACGCTGGTGGTAATGCAAGTGGAGTGGCTCATGTCAGGGTCTGATTTGTGCGTGCGGCGGTGATTGTTCCCTCTTTTTGGCATGTTTTTGTTCGTTATTGTTTGATGATTTTGGTTATTTTCTTTGGCTCTAGTGGACATTTTGGATGTGTTTTTCAGGTTTTTTCCTATCTCAATTGGCTCTCCTGGATCCTGTACTCTTCTCTTAGGGTCCACATTTTTGTCTATGTTTCTTAAAGTCTTAGGTGTTTGTGTTCTCTATTTTTGTATTGTATTGGTGGGGTCCCTTAACCCTCCAATTCATATCTTCGGTCAAAAGTGTTTAAAAATATTTTAAAAAAATATTTCGTTAGATTAAATTTGTTACTCACCCATATGTGTATGAAATTATATAATGTTGTTCTAAATTTGCAAGAATCGTGAAGTTTTCTTGTGAAGCTTCAAGAGTACAAAATTTTATATCCATATCACATCTTCCTTTACTATGATATGTATGCAAGTGGGGAAAATGTAGACACCTAAAAATGGTCCCTGAGCATTTGTTACTTGTTAGATTGCACCATTTTAGTATGTTTGTGTAATCGTCGATTATTGGTCTAAATTAGATATTATTTTCCCATTTTTGACTTGTAACAATCATTGATTCACTTCTCATCCCTCTCTAATGTTATTTTTCTCTCTCATATAGGTTACCCTCCCTTTTCCCTTGCTTAAACCCTTAATGTTTAGAGTGTTTGTCTTATTTGGGATATGTTAGGAGAGTACAAGTGCTCATACCAAGGTGTATTATATCCCCTTTTAGCTTAAGGACCCTTGTTTATCATTCCTGGTTTTTCACTTTTTGACCATTGGATATTGGTTTGGGCACTAAGAGGATCTTAACTTGAATTCAAATTGTATATAAACACACACATTATTTTATAACCCCTTTTAGTTGGATCCTAATTTATTATTCATGATTTTTTCACTTTTTGACCATTGAATATTGGTTTGCATGCTAAGAGGATCTTACTTTGAATTTACACACACATGTATTCTAAGTCATTTATCATCAAGCATCTATTTTAAAAACTAGCAATTGAAGAACTATTCTAACACCCTCACTAGAATCCAAGCATTTATAGAGAATCAAAAAGTATATTGAACATTTTATGAAGCATTATAGATCATGAAATCATTATAGAATTCATTTAAAATGGAAGGGTCATACACTACATTAAAATGGATTTCCTAAGTGATGAATTACTAATATTATTGGGGGGTTGTTTTCAACATTGTTCACCATTGAGATTCTTGACAAATATCAAGATATTTCTAATATTCTCTTATTTACCATAGACCCTAAACCATAATTTTTTCTCCTTACAATGTTTCCATATATTGCTCCCCAAGTAGTGTGAGACAAAGTTTTTAATAGTTGATAAGAGAAACATAGTGAAAATACAAGTGAATTTTTTTGGATATCATAAGTAAAAAAAAATCAGACCTCCCAGTCATTTTTTTAAAACATTTATATTCTCGAGACATGGCCAAGAGAATTGATTTAACAAAAATAAATTGGTGTGTACATTACTTTGTTAAATTCTTATGTATGGTACAACAAATAGATATGATGGTAAAGTATATAAATCTGACCAAAGCAATAAATAATGAGAGTAAAACCCTAAGTGCAATAAAGAGTTAGGTTACTTAGCTGATTTTGCAATAATCCTAATAGTGTGCGAAGGTGGAAAACTGGCAGAACGGAAGTACAGGACCTCGAAACCGGACCTTTTAAAATGCAGAAGTTCAAGAGGAACATGGACTAGGGTGTTTGGACTAATACTGGGGCATTTGGGTGCTAGGATCCCTCTCTCCAGCGCTAGGGTTGTGAAAGCTCGAGAGAGATGATTTTAATAGAAGGTCGGTTCCTATTCTTAATCTCGAACCTTCACTATTATGCAGAGGGTTTTCAAACCTATGATCACCAATATCAAGGTAAGAAGATGCATAAATAACCTAAGCTAATAAAGAGATCACCTGTAAAACCCTCAAAAGAACATCAAATCTGAAAAAATAAAGATACAAAATGAGGGGGTCCTCAGCTGTCAAGAAAGTGATCTTATGACCGATCTCTTCACTACATCTTAGACCCAATGTAATTTTTGTGTGTGTGTGGAATCGTTCCCTAGGTGGCTCTTGCTCCCACACTTAATACACTACAAGAAAAATAACATAGATGTAATATATGTGTACATGGAATAAAATGAATTGCCCTCCTATGAGTGTGATGTAGAAAACTAGCCCTTGTCCCTTGTAATGGTGTTAGATGAATGTAAAGATGCTCTTGAGTACTTGTGAGATGCAACCTTAGGTGATGTTGGCTAGATTTTCTCATGAGAGATCAAACCTAGGTGGTCATGAGATAAATCTCCCTCATTTAACCGGAAAGGCTCCTTCGAGTTTCAATAAAAAGTGATATTATCTATTCGGGGTTTTACACCACTTAGTTCATGAACCCATCACGAAAATGTTAAGGAAAAGCATGGCTTTCAAGTGGACGGTTCGAGAAAGGAAGTATTTTATAGAAGAAGGAAGTAAAGGAAATACATCAAAGAAATGGGAAGATGTCATCCCAATTATTAGATGATGAAAGCTAATTGCATGCACATATAACAAACTTAATAGATATGAACACACATAATTATAAAACAAAGGCGAGCTCTAGATCCGAGATCTAAAATAACACAAAGTTTATTAAGAGATCTAAGATGAAAATCAAGAAACAAATTACACCATGACACAAAGTTCTCAAAAACAAGCTCCTTTGTATTCCTTTGCTCTCAAGTTGCTCTCGGGGTTCTTCCTCCTCAAACAAAATTTGTCTAGAACACAAGAGGTTGGATCACCCGTGTCATGGATTGATTGATGAGAACCCAAGATTCTTTCTCTACTTATAGAATGTAGAGGGGCAATTACAAGTTGGAAGCTTTTAGTTAAACTGGCACATGTGGAAGTCGGAAAGAAACAACTGGCAATCTCCATCCTAGAATTTCTCTTTGCATGACATGTATGATTTAAAACTGAAAATAGAACCTTCTATTTTGCACATCCGCCACCTATCTCTAAGTAGTTGACTTCTTCAAGCAATGACTTTTAAACCAATCACTTAAGTTGTATAATTTAATTGATTGCTCAATTACTGTGTCGAGGAAAGAAGAAGGAAGAGGAAAGTTCTATTTGTCCTTTTTCATGTCTACATTGAGAGGATTCAAAGTTCCATGATGGGGAGGCAGGCCATTTCAATTGCAGTAGTAGTTGGAATTAGAAAATCAAAAGCTGAAATTTTGCCTTCGCATCTTCTCTTTTTATCCTTGAAGCTTTGCGGTTCTTATTGCAATGCATCGTGCAAGGTTGGCCATAGATAACTCATCATCCTTATTTTTAATTGCATATGAGCCATTAAAAATTCAAAAGCACTGGGGTGAATGAAAATTCAATGAAAGCTTCAATTCGAAGATGAGAGCACATGCACAAGATCTTGAAAGGAATTTTCCACGTGGACCGACTTCTTCACGGGTTGCATTTGAAACAAGAGGATGAAGCCTTTGTCTAACATACTAGAAGCTTTTATGCAACTATGAGATCTAGATTGGATCTACACATGGATTTGCATCCGCATCTACATCTGCATCTGGATATGGATCTCGCACTGCATAACAAATTCATAGCAAAATAGGTTGTGGATGGAAAAGCTGCACTTATCTCGCAGCATGGTGAATCTATTTCTGCTGCACCTCAAAGTGGAGTCTTTCTATCAATTCAAAGCAAGAGGTTCCAGCCTAGATCCATGTATCCAATATCTACAAATTTAGAAGCAATGCATGAAAATCAAAGAACATGGCTTTTTTATCTTTCTTCAGCCATAGCTTTGTCTATCTTTAACACTAAAATTTTTTTCTTCTTATGGGAAGGAGGCGATTGCTATATCATTAAATTGCACTTGGAGCTCATGAAGCGATCTTGAGTTCTTCATTCGAACCAATGGAGGTCGGGATATATGCAATGTATTGGAATTGATAAAAGCTCATTTTCCTTTGTAAAGCACCTTAGTAATGAATTCCTGCAATTTATTCAAAAGAGCAAAAATGGCCACCGGAGCATGAATAGTGAATTTTAATTGTAAAAATCTGCACTTTTCAAACCAGAAAAATGGTGTTTAATTTGCACATAAAGTGAGCATGAATCCTTTCAACAATACCCGAGCTCACGTAACACTGTGCAAACAAAAAAGATCAACCTCCTTCAAAGCATGCATTGGAATTTGGAAGCTTTTAGCCTTGTTTCCACCTTCTTAAAATCCTTCTTCAAATGGGGGCGCACTTTTCCTCTTGTAAATTCTTAGTTTGAATTAAATAATTCACCCATATGCTGCCATGCTTATATAACCCTCACAATTTATAATTAATAATTGCTAACAATTGTCCTAAGGCAATCGGCAATTAATTAATTAAAAATCAAGCTCTTTCTTTTAAATATAGCATGTTTAAGGAGTCATCCAATCAATTAAATTAATTCAATTTAATCATCCACACTTCACTTCACTTAAGCTTCACAAAGTGTTTGATCGCTTTATCATAGCCCAAAAATAGGAATTAATATAATCATTTAATACTTTAAAAGTATTAATTCCTTCTCAAAGTCGCATTAAATAAATTAAATTTATTTAATTTTGGAATTCTATTTTTAAATTGATTTATTCCCAAATTTTGTGACTTTTCCACATAGCACATGCCAAAGTTGGGTGAATAAATATTAACAAATATTTATTTAATGCATTATTATTCACCCAAGGTGGGTCTCACTACTTTTGCATAATAGAATTCTATTTTTATGATTTCGACAATGGGATTTTTTTGCACCTCCTGGGCACTACGGTTTTGAAATCCCATGATCCACTTAAATGATGATTTCACTTGACAATGGGATTATTTATTCCTGCAAGACAAGCAATAAAATCCCGTGATTTCACTTAAGTCACTTTTCTTTTATTTCACCATGGAATTTTTACCCTGCAAGGCATCTAAACAATAAATTAGGAACTAGCCTTCTCTGACCTTTAACTTTCCCCACACTGGAGAAAAGTGAATTTTATAACACGGGAAAAGTGATCGACCTAAACGGCGGTATAAAATTTCCATCATGCAACAACGGCTTCTATTTTTCCCATTGCAACCTTTTAAATCCTTTGTTTTCCAAAAGGCCCATCCCCAGCTAGGGTGTTTTCCGTCTGGGACTTCGCTTTTTCCAGTGATCCCTTCCTCCGATGGTGACTTCCTCAGGAGCATAATGTGCGTATATGTTTTCCATAGGGTTGCTACTTAATCCAAAACCATCGCTATTTGTCAAAGGAATTATTCTAGAAATTTCACAAAAATCGAAACGATAACACAAAAACACGAAAAATTGTCAAAAGTCACAAATAAAGCCCAAAACTCATTCCTTGTTAAAATCCTTCCTGTACAAGGGAATAATGATATGTTTGATCATAACGAGTTAAAATAGCCTCATACGGGGCTCAAAATAATTAAATACAAATTTCCATCAGACTAAATCTCGACTGACCAATATAACAATTTTGGGCATCCGGGTATTTGGCGAAAAAGTTCTAATATGGCTCTTTGGGAATATCTTGACAAGAAAAATAGCTAGATGTTAGATGTAAAAACACAAAATGACCAATTATTTTAAAAGTACGAAAAATTTCCCTTGAATAGGTGTTAGATGAATTTCGGATGAAATCTGGTACTTGTGAGATGCAACCTTAGGTGATAACATAGATGCTTAGATCTTGGTCCTTTAATTTGGTCACATAACTTTATGTTTATATGCTTCTATTGTTCAAATTCTATAAGTGATCACTAAAAGGCCAACCCCTAAGAGATAGGGATGCCCAACGGCCAGAAAGGACCCAAAAAGGAGTGAGAAAAGTACAAAGAGGTCTAGGGAACCCATAGGAGACAAGGGCACTTGGGTGCTGGTGTCCAGAGCCAGAAGAGGTGAAGTATGAAGCATCGGACTGGGTAGTGAGGTCTGTAACACCCAGAGGGAGGCTAGAAAGGAAACTAAAAGGCCAAGTATAATGATAAATTAATACTTTTATCCAGTAAGAAGCATATGAATAGTAGTATGTGATTAGGACCTAGTAATGTACCCAAAGTACATGATTTAGTGTCTACATTTTCCCCACTTTATGTTGGTGAGTGAAATCTTGGTAACATAAAGTAGATAGAGATGTGTACTTGATAACCATGTATATCGATGTAAAAGAGCATACCGAGACAAGAAAAGTGTGGAGTGATAAAAAGTGTGAAGTGTGGATGCTAAAGAAGAGGAAGTAAAAAGAAAAGTGATGTTGTACCTATTGTTGATGATGTTCTTGGAGCGTGATGGTTGTGTGTTGATGTTGACTACCGCTTCCCATAAGGACAAACCTACAAAAGAGAAGAACGGAAAAGTAGTAAAATATGTGTATAGATGTATAAAATGTATGTAAAGAGTATGTAAAATGTTGAAAAGTAGAAAAAAGGAACATGTGCACCTAATCCGTGATGAGAAAAAGTGATGGAAAGGTTCCTGAAGATGTTTATGAAGAGCGCATTTTTCAGGCGATCTCATGCCATGGTAGAAGTAATGTAGGGAGAAAGTTCTAGTGTTATTCTCTAACCTTTGATTGTTTCCCAAAGTAAAAACACCACTTTGCAGATGGTGTGTACAAGTCCGATCCAATGTGAATAAGTGTGATCAAACACAATTTCCAAGTGCTAAAGGATTTCCTTCCCTGTGATAATGTTGAAAATCGTACTAAACTAAAAAATGTTGTGTATCTACCCCCTGGTCTCAGGTGCCCAAGAAGGGACAGAAGCGCCTAGGCACCCAAGTCTGATTATGGGCACTAGTATTTGTGTTGAAGTAAGGACCCAAGTCTGATTCTGAGCCATGTATGAGTCTGTAGGATATGTTGACTTTGTGTTGTATTGTGTTGAACTGTGACTGTCGATTGTTGAACTTTGATTGTAAGGCTAAATGGGGTGACTGATTCACCCAATAGATGCCCCCCCTCATTTGGGGTGCATGTGACGTAGCTAGGAGGATACGGCCCAAAAGAGGACCTCATGCTGAAGTGATACCGTTATGTAGGATAAAATTTTCTTGGTAGAAACTAAGGAACATGCAAACAATGGATAGAAGACAAGTGTTAGTGCAAACAAGCATGTATATAGAAAACAATATAAGCTACCAAGTAAGAAGACAATGTAGACCGCAAAAATTGGGTTGCAAACATGGGAAATCACTCACGATGTCACAAGAAAATTGAGGCCACAATGGCAGAAAGCATATATTGTTCACACAAGACAAAGTATAGGGAAAAAGCCCACAAACAATGGCGAACAAGAGTAAGAAAACATCAGATAACCATGGTGGAAAATAGGTCCTGCAAGGAAAATGCTACACATGAAGCATCCGTTAGCATGTTAAAAAGATATAAAGTATGTCTAATCATGTATAATCTGATATAGTAATGTGATATATACAATAATGAAAAATAGCACCTAAAATGTGTACAATGTGGATGCCCCAAGGAGTCATTGTGGGACTGGTATGAGGTAATGCGCCAAACATCCATGTTATGTGTATCGGTCTGTATAGAGCTTGCGATCAAAACTAGAAAGCAAGTGAATGCATATGTGTGTATGATAAATATAATGACATACAATATATCTATCTAGCATGTGTAGTAAATTGTATATGTAAGCATAATCGAGTAAAAACTATGTGCAACCAAGATATGCAGTATGTTATGGATGAGATGGAATAGAATTCAATATGAATGTGATAGGGGTGGCATGCCCCCCGAGTATGGATGTATGCATGAGTGAAAGTTGGTTCATTTATATAAGACCACTCAGTAGTCAAGAATGAACTATATAGCAAGAGTGTGTCATCAGGAAATGGTTTGAACATTGTTTTGTATATAGAAAAAAAATCGAGCAAGAGAGCATAGAGTCTAGATTTTAGGTTAATGTCATGTGATGTGGAAGATGTAAGGAGATATGAGTAAGATAATAGAATGATTGATGATGTAGCATAGAGTTTAGATCGTAAAATGTGTGAATAAGAGGCTAAAAGTATTGTTTGTTAAGCGCGGAGCGTAAATTGTAGAATAACATCGCATGATGGGATAGCTAGAAAGATTGATTGATTGTGAAGATTAAGTGTATAATGATGTAAATGTTAGCAAGTGAGGTTCAATTCAATTCAGACCTTCAATAGTCAAGTATGAACTATAAGACTAGAGTGTGTTATCGGGTAGTGTGTGTTGTAAAGGTTTGATCGTGATGCGTAGAGTGTAGAATAGAATAGCACTATGCGTGAGTAGAATATACTAGAATGATGTAGATTGTAAGTGTGTAGGTTGAATGTGTCTAATGTAGAGACATATAGTGTGCAACACAAGATATATAGAGTGTGTAGAATGAGTAGGTTTAGAAATCACAAAGTGCGTATGATGTGTAATAAATGCAAGAAGAGGATGTTGTAGATGTGTAAGATACGTAATGTGTAGAAAACTCAAAGCGTGTATGATATGTAGTATAAGTAAGAAGATGATGTCAAAGATGTGCAGAGTGTGAAATGTGTAGAATTTGTAGAAAGCACAAAGTGCATAGGATGTGTAATAGATGTAAGAAAAGGATGTAGGAGCAAACAATATGTATGATGTGTAGGAAGAAGAAGATGTTGTAGATGTGAAATGTGTAGTGTGTGAGGTTCCTGTGTATAGTATGCCCTCAATAGTCAAGTGTGAACCTTAGCATAAAAGTGTGTCATAGGGTAATGATGAGACGAATAGTGTATCAAATTACATGTGATGAATGCTTATATATTTGAAATAGGATGTGTGAAGTGTGACAATACTAGCAAAGGGGGGAGCATGGTTCCCCCCTAGTGTGTAATAAATAGTAGGATCATGTAATATCATCTAGAAGATCATCGGTGTCATGGTAAAAGCCATATGGAGAGGCATCAGAGACCTGGTAAGAAATAGTGTCAGGTTGATCGAGTAAAGAGCCATTGAGGCGTAAATTGTACATGCCCATAGCATATTCCTCATCGTGAAAGGAGGTAATGGACATCCATGTGTATACCATCGAGTAATTTTTTTGTATAACCAAGAAATGAATCATTGCAGATGAATATATGCTCAAAGGGCATAGGAAATGAGATATCAGTATGATCAAGGTCTAATGTGCCCCCAATGTAATCAAACCAAGATTACCCAAGCGTAAGTGGAGAAGAGCAAGGAGCTCCTGCAAGAAATATTGTGAGATGAAAAAATTGAAGTCCATAGGTAGTAGTGATGGTGATTAACCCATGATATATATGAGGATCATGAGGTGGAGGATAAATATCCTTGAAAGTGAATCCTAGATGAGTCAAGCCATCATGTGTACATATAGTGTGGGTGTAAGCAAGATCAAATAGAATATGCTCCCAATAAGAATCATTCATGAAAATCATGCATGTAAAGGGAGGATGTGCTAATGATGGGTGCACATGAGAGAGTGAAGTAGGCAGAATGACGTCTAATGGTTAGAGAGGCCCGATAAAGTACCATAGCATTTGTAGTAACAGGAGGGGGAAATATGTGGATGGAATAATGTTTAACATGCTAATAGTTCCTTCTAAGTGAGGTGGAGAATCTATATGTTTTGGTTCGTTAGTAGTAATAGATCATGGAGTGGGGAGTGTAGTAGTGGGATTGTGGTTGTAATATTTGAATGGTTCACAATCACTAGCAATAGTGTATTCAATGCCTATATGTAAGAATTTGACATATCGATGCACTATGGAAGGAACTACTTGCATGTCATGAATCTATGGTCTACTAAGTAAACAATTATACTGAACTAGGAATTCGATGAAAAAGAAAACTATATGAAGGTTTTTTGGCCTAGTAGTGACAAGTAAACTGATATGGCCTATGCATGGACGAACGGAACCATCGTACGCATGAAGAGAAATAGATGACCATTCAATGACCATAGAGCTGAGAACATGACTTCTTACACAAGGACTACAAAATAGAAACATGACAACACACTTAGAGACACTGAATGACATACCTTTTGTACATGGAAGAGACTCATGTAGAAGAAACATAACTACCCCTCACTCCAAAGCTTTATTTTCACCTATATACCTCTAAGAATCCTAGTAGAGGCATATGTTTCCATGGAGGGGCTTGATGAGAGACCTAAGTAGGTCTCAAGCCCTCTTCTTGGACCTTGATTTTCTTCTCTTCATCTGATTTCTCATTTGTTGCAACAGATCCCTCCTTTAACTCAGTCAAATCCTTGGAAACATCTTGACCACTTTGACTAGCTTCTTCCTTCTTTTTGTATACTTGAACTTGTGGCTTGGTTTTTTGAGTTTCCTTCTTCAACTAACCTGCATTACAAAACCTTGCAATGTGCCCTATTTTGTGGCACCAAAATAATTCCACTTGTCTCCCTTTGCACTCAAAATCCTTATGTACATATTCATTACAAGCATAACAATAACCATTGAACTTGATTACATACCTTTTTGTGTCTGATGGCCCATTTTTGACAAACTTTGCAAAGTGTCCTTTCTCATCACAATGATAACATTCAGCTCCATATCTTTGACCTACTTTTTTATCCTTCTTGTCTTAACATTATTCTTCCTTCTTCTCTTCAAAATGTTCCTTTCCTTTGCCATCATCCTTATTTTCAACCTTAGGACTAAAAAAACTAGCCATGTGTCCATACTCACCACATTTATAACAATTACCATGAAAAAAACCATACATATATGCAATTGGTTTCCTGATAGGTGATCTTCTAGGAGGTGGAAGCCTTAAACTTTCTTCCTTGTTTGGTTGCCTTATTTCAATTGAACCTTGACTTGACTTTTCTTCATTATTTTTTTATTTTAATGAGCCCTCATTGAATCTTAGGCATGTCCTATCACCATAGGCCTTTTGATTTTAAAACATCTTACTTAGATTTTTAGAACTTCCTTGAAACGATAGTACCTTGTTTGTCATGGTTCTTAGATCTTTCTTCAAATCATCTATTGCTTTCCTCTTGATCTTCAACTCATCTTTTGTCTCCTCAAGTTGCTTCGTTAGGACCTTGACTATTTCTTCTCTTTCAACTTCATGTTTGAGACATTCTTCTCTCTTGGTCTTTAACTCATCTTGATCCTCCTCAAGTTGAGTTCTCAAAACCTTGACTACTTCTTCATGAGATGTAACCATCCTATCAACCTTATCACAATTATCAGTTACCCATTGTCTTATCTGAAGGTATTACCCTCAATTGTTTCCAATAATGGAGGTGTCATCTTGTCACCAAAGATCTCCCTCTAGCTTGTTAGGCTACTTCCAAGGGCCTTCTCTAATACCAATTGTTTAAGGTGACAAGGATTGAGAGGGGGGGTGAATCAATCCCGATAAAATGTTTTCACACTTGTGCTTCAAACCCTAACCATATATGCTCATATACAATACATAAAAGTAAATATTCTTCACAAATAAATTAACACAATGCAAAAATCACAATATAGACTCAAAAAACTTATATTGAAGCTAAAAATCATATCAACACACTTCAATTTGATATTCAAATCAGATTACAGTATAGTGTCTTCAACAAGATACAACCAATAGCTCTTGAGACAATCAACTATGTCTCATGAATACAAATGAAGGTATGGAACTATGAGAATTTCTTCAACTCAATATCTGATCTTATATCACCTTAGAAACTTGTAAATAACATCAACATGCTATGAATATAGCATCCAAACTCAAACACCAAAATTTGTCATTCTTCTCCAACTTGCTCTCAAGGAAACAATACCAACATTCACTTGCTCAATTTATCCTCATGCAAACTCCACCAGAAGTTTTCCTAGAACTAAATTCAAGGTTTTTTGGGCTAGGTCCAAAGGTTTTTATTTTTATCAAAATGTTCTTCAAAAGAAGATAAAAGGGGTTTTCAAAAGCTAGCACCATTGTACCCAAAAGCTCCATTTTATACCCTTTACTTGATTCAAATTCAAAGGAGGTCAGTTTCCCTCCACTTGCACAAACATGCCAGCTTAAAAACATCCTATAAGAATCACTATAAAATTCACAATCGACCCATATAGGTAAGCCTTGCAAAAATACTTCATCCATGTACCAAAAATCCCAAAACCCTTGCATTGGGATGACAAAAATCTCCTAATCCCAAAACTATTTTTGTTCAAGCTCTAAAAATCATCACTCATGTTTAAAATAACATTTAAACATCATATATGGTCACAATTTATCTCATCCAATCAAATTATTTCATTTATTGGGCCCAGTGCTCTTTATTCTTCTCAAAACAGTTGTTTCCTACACCCTTCAACACTCTAGAAACTTCATCATGCCACAAAATGGCTTATAATGAACCAAAAAAATCCATGTGACCATAAAAATAAATGGCATAACCATTATAACACTTCTAAGTAAGTTATAAGTCATTAAACATCCTTCACTTCAAACCATAACAACATTTGCCTTTACCAAATCAACCTGACAAAGAATATGTTTCCAAAGGTTAGCTCATAAATTCACTTCTACATGCATTCAATACCACTAAATGGATTCATTATATTACCAATTCCTCTCTCTTCACATTCTAGGTAATAGGAAGCATCAACCAATCAATTTAATGCTTCGAGTAACATCAAACTTACACAAAAATAGATCATGTCCTGAATTGCCAAAAACCTTCTTGCTCAAAGAATTTCCTATAAACCCTACCAAATTGCCTCATCATGATACAATTCATATATCACTATAAATATATCTAAATATAATTTCCAACACAACTTGAATCACCTCAAAATTCCACCTCTAGCTCAAGTTATGCTCAAATCATTAGACCTTGTTATTTGAGACCCCAAAACTGCCCTTTAACAAGTCAACCTGTTTGAGCCTCAAAACACCATCAACCTGCATATTTATGTCCTAAAACTTCATTTACATCAATAAAACCTTCCATTAATCATGCCACATCAATTTGGAATGCTACTTTTTTGGACCATCTTTCTCTATATCCTTAATTCCTAGAAAATATTATTTTTAGGTGGGGCCCACATACCACCATGGCCTTAACCATACATTTCTGGAAATCCTAAGGAGTCCTATATAACATTCAATCATAAATTTTTCCTTAACAATCAAAATTGGGTCAGTATACTTCATCTTTTGCAAACTGCTCCTAGCTATGGTTTAACTAGGGTTTTAGAACATTTTACCATCTTAACCTTCGTTCATAAAAACATGACAATGAACTGACCTCATTATTTTTTTGAAACCTTATAAACTCAGCTTAAAAAATCCCTACAATCCAAGATGTACCATTCAAATCACACAATTCACAATGAGCATTTGAAGTTGCACTTCGAGCTGGATTTTGCCTTGTTTTAGACTCTGTCTCACATAAACTATCATATCTGGAAAAATACACCTCATGGGAACCTAAAATTTTCTAAGAGCACTATTACTCATTCCTATAACATATCTAATCATCATAACATCAATTCCATATCCCAATATCTCTATTCATTAAGACTTACCTATGCATGCATGATAGATCCTCATAATAACAACTAGGGCCAACTAAAATAATGCAAGAACTGAACAAGAAACCTCTAAAAATGGCCCAAACATACCTCATATGACATTACAAACCTGATTTCATACATCTATGATCTCAAATGGCTCCATTCCACTCTGTCACACCTCATAACTAGCATGCCTGCTTCCAATGAACACCTGTAACCAAGTGAAACACCTGTACCTACACTATGCCACTACTACGAGTGTTCAAGCACCCTAAAATCATGCTATCCAACATGTAAACATGCTTCCAAAGCATCCAAGAATATCATACTACCAAGCAACACCTCTTAGGCACCTATATTAGCTTGTAAGAGCAAGCATACCTCCTGAATCTCACTGTAGCAACTCAAAAACATCTGAAACACTATGATAACACCACATACATCATCATGACATCATTCTACAACATTCACTTTTTCATTAATTTTGTTTTTCATCAATGACAATACCTATTAAGCCTACATGCCAACGAAAAATAACCCAAATAGGACCATATTCATCTTACAATCCCATAGATCAACATTTTTACACCTTTTTGAAGCGCATAGAGAAATATTAATTCTTTTATATTATTTTCATCCTAAATTATCCTATTTGAGCTTAATGTGAAAATTGATGCCAATATTTTCGTATTCTAACGCCACTTTAAGAGACTTTACTACAAACTAAAAGTCGAGATGTTGTTTCTTCTTTTTCATTTAGAAATCCATAATTTTGGTTTTGAAAATGTTTACCTCTATCCCCACTTATTTACAAAATAGATATAAAGAATGAAAGTGATCTCTTAAAGCTTGGATTGCATCATCCATTAGAACTAAGTTATTTGCATATAGTAGGAGTTTCAACACATATTTGGCCAAGTGAACCTTTTTCCCTCCAAATTTATTTGTCCACTCCTCTAGCTTGTAAATGTATAGCCCAAATAAAGTTGGGGAAAGGGGGAAAATTTAATTGACACCTATATCACTCCCAAGACACTCAGATAACCTTGCTTACATTTTGATTTTAGTCTTGACTTGATCATGTAATTTGTGAACTGTTATCGCATCGGAACCCCTAGTTCTTCCATTATACTCCATATTTTTCTCCTTAGAACCATGTCAAATGCCTTTTTTAAGTTTATAAAACAATATGCATCATATTTTTATCGCGAACCTTTTCAACTAGGTTCCTAATAAAGGCATAGTGATTGATGGTTGAGTGTTTAGATCAAACACGTGCTTTCCCATTGACTCTCTTTCCTCTGCCCAACTATTAATCTTGCACTCCATCATACTCACAAAAAAATTGTAAAAAAATAATTGAGTGTGATGGTTTGGAAATTGGAGGGATTCTTTGCATCTCCTCTTTTAAACAAAGGTGAGGTTGATCCAGTTGCCCGTTCTATTGGAAATCCATTTTGGAGGACCTCCTTGAAAATTTCTTTGATTTGAGGTGTAAGGATATCTAACATCCATTTTAGATGCCCAACTTGAAGGTTTTCCACGTCATAGGATTTACCTATTGTTGACTTTTTAATCCCTTGTATGATGTCCTCAACTGTGAAAAGTTATCCATTAACAAGGATAGCGGGAGGAATATTTAATTCATTTTTATGATCATACAATTTTTTTGAATATTCCATCCAATTGTTTGTTATTTTTCATTGTTATTTATTTTTGTTTTATCCCCATCTGTTTATACCATATTAGATTGTGTGAAATTTAAGAATTAGTGAATTAGGTATTGTTAACACCAAAATCCCCCCAATGTTCTTTGGAGAACACTCAAAACTTTGGGTAACATGAGGTGATCTCGTAGGTGTGGGACCCACAAAACGAGATCAACCTCCAGAGAAGGTTGGTTCTTTTGTGTCTTAGCCTACCACAAATAACCTACAGCCTAAGAATGTAACAAAACTAACACTAATTATATTTTCACAAGATCCAAGGGTAAGAATAAAGGGGATAGAGGTTGCAAACTAAAATAAGGTGATGCACCAAACTAAAAAAGGATTCAAACATGGCTTAGTGACACGGTTTAAACTATCACATGAGAAACCAAAATGAACTCAAATCTCTACAAAATATAGATACATGGACTTAAAGAGAGAGAAAATGGGTGAGATTTCACATTCAATATGTAACGCATGAAGGAAAACCACAATCGCATTTCCTTAAACAATATCATTTACAATCACAGAACAAAGGCTCTACAAATTCCGTAAAATATAGTTGCAAAGGTACGAAAGTATGGAATTTTAAGGTAAAACTTACAATTCCATAGGAGAAATTTTTTAATCTTCCAAGGCACTTACATTTATATCATTTGTGAAATGGAAGAAGGGAAGAAAGAGAGGGAAAAGGATGGTTGAGCTGAGACTAGTCACCTCTAAAATTTGCATTGAATGAGTATGGGTGCCTATGATTTATCCTTTGATTTTTCTTGTAGTAAATATATGGTCACCTCCAAATGACATTAATAATTATAGCATGGTACTTGATCCCAACACATGCCATCAGACTGTACTGAGCGACACCATTAAATTCTTGTAGTTGGGGTGGTTGTCTATCTGGTTCCAGTTCAACGTAGCTTCGTCACCTTCAATTATATTTCACGTCTTCTATTATAGCCTTTCACTTTTTTTATGTTCCATGGACCCTCACAATCCTCCATATTGTTTTGAAGAATATAAATCCTACATACCACCCATAAGGGCCTAACCCATCGATCCGCGGATACTCCTTTTGTTCCACAAGTTTGAGAAAACCCGTGGGACATTACATCTAGTGATCAAACAAAACACTAAACTAGTCTTCTGTGGATTTGAACTCATCAAATCCCTTGGATTCCTTCATGGATAAAAATTCTAAGCTTCTTCAAAACTTTCTCTTCTTTTCCTAGGACTTATTTCCTTAGTGTTTTCAGGTTTGAAAGAATGTTGTGCAACACTAAATTCAACCAATTTATACCTAAGTCCCTACACTATTGATTCCCTAGTTCTACGGGTTAGGAGATTCCACATCAAAATAAACTCTTTCTTTCCATGGTAGACTGAAGTAGTCTACCATGGCTTTTCTAGAACATGAAAATAGTTAAGTCTCTTTAATAAGTCATCTAAAATTACATGGGGTGTAATTTTAGATAATAATTGGCGACTTCCAAGGGACATCTTCCTGCTATATGACAAATACCAACTTCTTTGAAGCATACATTAGAATTGAATTCAAACTTTAAAAACTCAAACTAATCTGAATTTGAAAACTCCCCCTGAATCTGTGTAGGCTTAACATTGAAATGAAACTGATATGTGGAGCTGAAGGATAAAATTTAAGGACTTCTCCAATTATCTAATTTTTTAATGAATTTTTTGTGCAAAGATTTGCACACGAGTGCAAGTGGCCCAAAACTTATATACAAAAGAGAAGATCATATATGTTTCAAATGAAACATGTAGAGTGCACAACACTTATTACAAAGCAAACCTATACTACCAACAAAACATGTGTTTGCAAGCACTTAGAGGAATTGAAAAATATACTACTATATACGACGTGGAAATCCTTTCAAAAGTAGTGCTTTAAATAAATCCCATTGACAAGGATTATCAGTTCTTCACCATCCAATTATGATAATTGGAAAGCATTTCTTTACTTGATACTGGAGATAATATAGGGGCCACTCCACTTTGTATTAATTTTTGAATACCTATCTTGCTTGTCTCTATCTTTATCCCATTTTAGCACAAGGTCCCCTTCCTGAAATTTTTTGGCTATTTTATTCCTATCGAAACACCTTTTGACCTGAGCCTGATTCGGCTCCAGAGATTGCAAGGCATGGTTTCTCAATTCTTTGAGCTCCATGAGCTCTCTATATCTCACCTCCATGACTCCAAACTAAGATAACTCCAATTGTTTAATAATCTCCAATGCGGGTAACTCAATAGATATGGGTATCCTTTCTTCCTTTCCATAAACCAGTTTGTAAGGTGCATTTCATGTTGACCATTTAAGAGTGATCCTATTAGCCCATAAAGTTGACTTTAGCTTTGTATGTCAAGTCCTTTGATTTTCTTCTAATGTCCTCCTTATGATATTTAATAGGTTTTTGTTGGTTGACTCATCATGTCCATGTCCTTGGGGGTAATTGATGAGGTGCTCAGATGGATTCCTTTTTTGGTAGCCCAATCAAAGATCTTTGTGTTGAGGAATGCCAAGGCATTGTCTAAAATGATGGTAGAAGGGATGAAAAACCTGGTCATAGTGCCTTGATAAAAATATAGAATGTTGGTTTCATTTTCTTCCTTCAATACAACTGCTTCATTCCACTTGGTGAAATAATCGGTGGCTATCAAAATCCATTTATGCCACAAACTTGAGTGCGGGTTGATTATTCCTATGAAATCCAATCCCCATTGCATAAATGGTTGATATAATGAAATAAGGTGAACTAGGAGAGTTGTAAGTCTTTCCTTGCCTTTGAAAAAGGAACATTTCTTGCACTTTTTTATCCATGTGTAGATATTATTGAATAGAATAGGCCAATAATAGCCACCCTTCATGATTCTGAGTGATGTGGTCTTTGGAGCAAAATGACCTCTCACAGCTCCACCATGAAACTCATGTTGAATCTTCTCCACTTGATGTGACTCAACACACCTTAGGAGAATACCATTCACATATTTTTTGAATAAAATTCCATCAACAATCACATAAGGAATGGATTGGAGCCTAAAGTACCTTATTTTGGCTTTGCTCAATCCTTGAGGGCATTGGCTTATTTGTAGGAAGTGTACAAGGTCATAGGTCCATAAAGGATTAGATACATAATCATATGGTTTCTCTTGATCATTTTGGAGTACTAGGACAACCTCCTCATCAATTTGTTGATTTAAATCCAAATTCTCACATAACCCTCTGCCCTTAAATAGCTTAGTTATCTTGATGTCAACATCATATTCCATAACCTCGGTTATCCATCCTTCTCTTTTCTCATTCAAATATTTGTTCAACAGAAAGTATTTTATTCCAGAATGAGATACCATGAGGTGAATCTTGTTAATAGACACCAAACGTCTGAATTCATTCATAATTTTTTATCATAGCCAGAGCATGTATTTCAATAAAGGAATATCTTTCCTCATAGTCTTCTAGATTTTGACTGAAGAATGCAATTGGTTTTTCCAATCCTTCTTCATTAGTCTCCACCAACATGGCGGATATTGTCTCTATGCCATCAAAGGCATATACGATGAAATCTTTAAAGAAATATAGGTTAATGAGAGTAAAAGCCTCTATAATTACATGTTTGATAGCTTCAAATCTATCTTTACTTTCTGTACTCCACTTGAATGCCAGATTCTTTCTCAACATGGACGTCAACGGCTTGACATGATTTGTAAAATTCAGGATGAACCGTCTGACAAAGTTAATCCTTCTTAGGAAAATTTGGAATATAGTATGACACTGAAGTCTTTCTAGATCAATGGTTAATCCTTATTTTGAAACTACATGGCCACGAAATTTACCTTCATGGGCAAGAAAAATGCATTTCTTTGGATTGAGAGAAACCCCGAATTGTCTACACCTTTCAAATACTTGCTTGAGGTGAAGGAGATGGTCTTCTGCATGTTTGGAGAATATTGTGATATCATCCAAATACACAAGGATGATTTTGTTGATTAGTACCTTGAATGCCATGTCCATGGCTCTTTGGAATGTTGCTCCTATATTAGATGCACCAAAGAGCATTTTTTTTGTAGGCGTGGGTTCCCCATTTTGTGGTGAAAGCATTTTTGAATTGATCTTCTTCCTTCACCATGATTTGATGAATCTTGAATATCCATCCAATAGGAAAAACCTCTCACAATCTGTTACCATCTGTAGAACTTACTCCATAGAAGACAATGGATAGTGATCTTTCAAAGATTCCCTATTCAGGTCTTTAAAATCGACACATGGCCTAATTTATCCATTTATCTTTCGTATAGGGGAAAGTTTTGTAATCCATGTTGAATGTTTGATAAGGAAGATATTGTTTTCTTCAATCAACTTATTCAACTCCTTCATTGGTGGCTCAATCCGCATATTGACAGGCCTCTATTTTTGTCTAATAGGATTAGCCGCAAGATCTAATTCAATAGTTTGATGTGTTAAATCAAGATCAAAACCCTAGAGATCTTCATAATTCCATGTAAATATGTCAGCAAATTCCTAACAAAGCTCCACAAAAGCATGTTTTTCTTGAGGAGTGCATGCCTTTCCAATTTTAAGTAGTTTGTCTTCATACTTGTTTTTTTTTTTGTATGGAGATGATATTGAAAGCTTCAAAATCATCTATCAAGTCCCAAACCATGTGCTTATATGCTCTAAGTTGATGATTCTTAGTTGCATTTAGTCCTCTAACTTAATTTATAATTATCTCACTACCCCCGAAGTTGTAGTTGTTTAATATTCTCATTTCTCTCCCATTGAATACCTTGTATGATAGATTCATGCTCTGTTGAGTTGTTAGAACAACTAAATTAGAACCTAAAAAAAGAGAAATACATCATACCAGTGGGAGATATAATAATTATACCTCTTCCTTCACTTTTTCTACTTCTTGAACCATTAAAAAACATTTTCCATAGGTCATTGTCTTCTTCATTTTCTGGTTTCACAATATAGGGAATGGAAAAATTTTCTTCTTGCTGACAATAAATGTCAAGTCCAACCTCTTCAATCTGCTTATATGGGTCAAAACCATGATTTTCATTTCCCCATTTATCAAGAAGTGAATATGGGATATCCCCAACTTAAGTACCTTCTTTTTTGAAATTTAGAAAATTGTCCTGATCAAAGATGGTGCAATTTACGTTGATGGGATTAAGTGTATAAGGTTATATATGGTATTTGGCAATGGGTTCAAACTTTATAGTGACACTGGTGCCATATCTTGTTTTGAAGAGCATATGTGACCAATCCAAGGATAGGTATCCTCTAATTTTTACAGTGAAATCCCATGAGAGACACAAGGCAAAGAAAGGAGGTAGATCAATGATGAACACATCCTACAATATTCAAAAGTTGGGGCATGCATGAAGTGTAAGACTTAACCCTCCTATAACCCCAATGGTCCTAACCACGGTTCCATATAATTTCACCACTACCTTAGAGAGTGACTCATATTCAAGAACAAGTCGATCCGTTATTTGTTTGGGAATTACTAAGTTGTTTGTCCCTAAGTCTATCATATAATTGTGCACTAAATGATTGCCTATAATAAAAGACACATATAAGGGTGGTGGCTTGATGTCCTTACTTGATTGGTTATCCTTCTGTTGAAGTGCATTGGTGAGCACAACCTTTACTTTCTCTTTGAACATCTTATGTGGCACGGGAAGATCAGCTATAGCGGCATGTAAAAGATCTTTCTTTCCCAGGATGTCCAAGGATTCCCACATGGAAATTCTTACATTGGTTTTCTTCATTTGATCTAAGATATTGAAAGGGGTACTGTCGACACTAAAATTTTTCTCCAAAATTTCTATTTCATTAATGTATGTATTAGGAATAGGATGTTGTTAAGTGTAATTAGTAGTAGGCGTCGATAGAAGATAACGGCGTCGTCGATGCGGTGCCTTAATAATGTGGAGTACGGTAGCATCAAAGTACAATAGGAATGTTGTAAAAAGTAAATATTTGTCGTAAGTGGTCCTAGAATGTTAAAATGTCAAAGTTTGGGTAACTAGAGAAGTAGGGTCTACATGATTAGGAATTAGAAATATTATATTGGTAATAAGGACAAGGAGTGAGGTCATAAATATTTTGTGTATTTTATTTGTAAAATGTCTAAAAATGTGGAACCCATGTAAAATGATAAGGTTTATCTTATCTTAACAAATAAGCTTACATGTACGGATAAGAGTTAAGGTATGGAATATGATTCGTCGAGTGGATTTCTTATCCTATCTTAGAGATAGGATGGATAAGCTGAAGTTCTATAAATAGAGAGCCACCCCCTCATTTAGCATAGAAAGAAGTAGTGAGAAATATTGTAGGAAGTGTGCGAAGGAAGCCATCAGTTAAAGGTGTGTTGAAGAAGCCATCAAGAGGTGTAATTGTAAAGTTTCTCCCATAGTCTTGTTGAAGTATCTCATGGGTGAGATTATAATGCTGATTTCATGTTAATATTATAATTTATTTTGATATTTCAGATTTGTCGTCATTCTGTCTTATCATAGTCAATGGTATTCTTGTGTTCGGTTGTTGTTTTGTTTCTAGATTACATCCACCAAACTAAAGGTCAGGCATTAGTAAATAATCATAGCACGAGGAGTTCCCGGTGAAGAATTATCATAGTGCCGGATTGGTGATGACATTTTAGTTGATTGCGGGACCATTCCTCGTTGGTGGATTTTCTGGAGAGATATTCCCACTTAGTGAAAAATCAATTGGAGGGTAACCTTGTTTTTACTGTGCATAGTAGTTACCATGGTAAAGTCATTTTTACCGTGAATAGTAGTTACCATGTTAAAGTCATTTTTGCCATGAATAGTAGTTACCCTGGTAAAGTCCTTTTTGTTGGGAATAGTAATTACCGTAGTAAAGTCACTTTTTACCGTGAATAGTATTTACCACAGTAACTTCACTTTTTACCGTGAATAGTGTTTACCACAGTAAAGTCAGTTTTTACTGTAGTAAGTCAAGTTTTACCATAGTTTACCGTGGTCATTTCTATTTTATCGTAGAAAGGTGTAAAGTCACTTTCAAAGATAGTGATTCCAATTATTTGTGCACATAAGTCTTGTTGGTTGTATTTCATGGTGGTTACTTTTGAAAATGGGAAAGATTCTGTTTTTTCAGCTCAATCTAATGAAGATGCTTCCTCTTTCATTCAAGAGTTTAAACGATCTTGTATTTGTAATGGCCTTATAAGAAGGAACAATGGACTGAATTTTTCCTACCTTTTTGGATGGTTCATTAGGTGGTTTTGAAACACTAGGTGATAATGTGAAAAATTCATGGGATTTATTAACCAAAGTTTTCTTGAAGAATTTGGTGAATAATAGAAATATGCAGATCTCATGATCGAGATCACAAAGCTATCCCAAGGAGAGAAGGAGAAGATAAGGGATTATCATGCTCGTGTTCTAGAGCTAAGGAGGAAGCTCGATGCCCAGATCTGGAAGGAAGGACTAGTGGATGGGTTGATGAATGGCGTGGATAATCTCCTCTGTAAGAACTTCATTCTTGGGATGAAGCCAGAGATCAAAAAACGAGTGAAGTATGACCGCCCAGCTACCATTGAACAAGCAAAGGAGATTGCAAGAAGGCAAGAAGAAAGTATGGAAGAGGAGCCCAAAGAAATTGTTGCTAAAGTAGAGCCTACACCAGCACCTTTGGTCCAGAATCCACAACCACTCCCGGTGAGCACAAATATTTCTCCTAATACATCTACTGAGTATGAAGATCTGCTTTCAAAAGATGGGTCGATTAACTATTAATCTTCTTCAAGGAAAGGAATTTAGTTCTCGGGAGGAGATAGAGGTCCAAAAAGAAATATTTCAAAGTTGTTTGTTATGGTTGTTATAAAAGGGTCATTATAAGTATAATTGTCCTGATAGAGCTTCTACATCCTGTGTAAGGAGATAATGATAAAGGAAAAGCACTGTGAATTCTTTTGTAGTAGATAAGAGCAGAAATAATGAAATAGATGTGTTTGTAACAAAAAGAAAGAAAGAAAAAGATAATCAAGATGGAAATGATCCTAAGAAGATGAAAGAAGAAACTAGTAAGAAACATAGGAGAAGAAAGTTGGGTGTGCGGGATTTTCTAATTTCACAAGGGCAAGGACCATACTCCATCTTGGAAGATCTGTCCAAAAGGCTCGCAAATATTACATATGGTCAACTCTTGGCTATGTCTTCGAGAAGAGGCGGGAGTTGCGAGGTGGACTCAATGCTCGAAGAAGGAAGGAGGTTGAGGTCCCTGTTTTGGAGGCGAGGCAGATCCCTATGCTCCACAAGCCGAGGTATTATGTAATGGCATTTCAATTCATGATGTCTTAGTTGATGGAGGTGCTACGCTTAATGTAATGACCGAGTCTCAGTAATGAATATGTTGGGTTTAAAATTGATCTCCCTTCAACACTTATGTTAAGGTCATTAAATAAGGAAAAACTAAACCGAAGGTGTAGTTTCAAATGTGGCAATATCATATGGGTGTTGTATGTGTGGTAGACTTTCGGGTGATGAAAAATGGTATGCCGTTGCATACCCAATGTTCTTTGGGAAGACCATGGCTAAGGAGAGTTCATGCAAGAAACTACTAGAATGAAGGTTTCATGACACTTGGACGTGGTAGAGAGAGGGTGAAGATAAACGTGATCCCTCGACATCATAAAGTAGAACCTGTGGATTCAAGTGATGAAACTGATGATTGGACATCCTCTGATTACTCTAGTACCAGTGAAGTGGACACTGAAGATGAAGAAAGCGAGGTGGATGTTTCGATCATGGATATCCCGCCTACCACACCAACTCATGACCCCATAAAATTATCTGAAGAAGAAGTTGATGATCGTCTCCAACAAATAAAGATTGGTGATGCTGTGATGGAGAGTGAGAAGGAATCCTACCTCCAGCTCTTTTAAAGGTACATACACCTATTCACTTTTGATTACAAGGAACTCCGTCAAGTAAGTTGCGTAGAACATTGTATTGGTGGTAGATAGTGTTAAGCCTATAAAGCAAATGCCATATAGAATGAATCCTAATTTTCCAAGACTCGTAAAAGAAGAAATAGATAAGTTTGCTTGATGCTTCATATTTCTTTGTGGAGAATTTAGAATGGGTTTCTCCCATTGTGATCTCAATAAAAAAGAATGGGAAGCTACGTATTTGTGTTGATTACAGAAGCTCAATAAGGCAACAAAGAAGGATCATTACCCTATTCCATTTTCGGATCGAGATCTTGGACGAAGTAGTGGCTAGGAGTGTTATAGTTTTACTCGATGGATATAGCGGCTACAACCAAGTTCGTATAGCGAGAAAAGATCAGTGAAGACCACGTTCACCACTCCTTGGGAACATTTGCTTATAGAGTTATGCCTTTTGGGTTGTGTAATGCTCCAAAGCAACATTCCAGCGTTTGATGAATAGGGTGTTCGAACTCTACATTGGGACCTTCATCAGTTATTTACGGATGATTTTTGCATCTATGGGAGCAAGTTGGACCACCTGCACCCCCGGATGGAGACAGATTTCAAAGGTTAGATGAAGCACAAGCCTCACTAAACCCTACAAAGTGTGTCTTTGGATGTTCTAAAGGTGTTTTGTTAGGGCATGTTGTATCCAGAGATGGTATTGGTGCAATCGATCCCGATAAAGTTTCAAAATCAAAGATTTACCATTTCCTATGAATAGAAGTAAGTTGAGATCATTTTTAGGCCATGTGGGTTACTATAGAAGGTTCATCAAGAATTTCTCAAAGATTGCACATGTACCCACTAACCCAATTCTTGAAGAAGGATGTTGCTTATGAACCGAGGAAACAAGGCGCATGAAGCTTTTGGACAATCAAGGAAGCCCCCGTGTCTTCACCTGTTTTGAAGAATCCAGTTGAAGCAAGTCATTCATTGTGTACACTGATGCCTCGGATGCAGAGAACTAGGTAGTACTTTGAGCCAAAAGGATGAAAATGGGAATGAACATCCAATTTACTTTGGGAGCAGACAAATGAGCAATCTTGAGGTAAACTATCTTTATGAAATCAAAAAGAGGCTCGCTATCATTTTTGCTGCGCGTGGGTGCGTGTTGTTGTTTGTATTGTAAAGAAGTTTAGAAATTACTTGCTTTCAGGGCAGAAATTTATAGTTGTAACGGATCATCGAGCTCAAATATATTGTCAATAAGCGTAACCCATCGAGAGAGGATAGCAAGATGGATAATTTTGCTACAAGAATTTGAATTTGATATTATAGATAGGCCAGGAAAGAAGCATGTCAATGCAGATGCACTCTCTCGAGCCTATGATGGTTTAGGATCATCTTGTGATGATGATGATTTTCCCGATGCAGCATTGTTCTCCCTTGACACAATCCCTAGTGAATACATAGATATTTGGAATTATCTTAATGAATTCAAGTTTCCTGATGGTGCCAATGCAAAGACTAAGAGAAAGATTACTCAAGCCAGTCGTCCATATTCTATTCTGCATGGAGCATTATTTCGAATAGGACCTGATGGACAGTACAAGAGGGCAGTTGGACGTGATCAAGGAAAGGAGCTGCTAGAAGAATTCCACAATGGTACATGTGGAGGGCACTTCTCTGGACAACTTACAGCAAGAAGGATCTTGGATGCGAGGTTATCACCGCCCACTCTTTTTAAAGATTGTTATAATTATTGTAAGACATGTGATATTTGTCAAACACATGGTAACCGTAAGACTTCATCACTCCATTATGTCCTATTCTTCCCTTGGTCCCTTTCAAAATGGGGAATAGACATTGTAGGTCCACTTCAACTACATCACGTCAAAACAAGTATATTGTAGTTACCACAGTTATTTAACCAAGTGGGTTGAAGCTAGGCCATTGAAAACACTTCCATGGATGAAGTGGCAAGGTTCATATATGAACGCATTGTCACCAGATTGGTTGTCCATTAGAAATTGTAATGAGATCAAGGAAGCCACTTCATTAATGAGGTGGTAGAAGCCCTAGTCAATAAGTTTTCTATCAAGCACAGGAAGGCAACAACATACAAGCCAAGCACAAATGGACAGTAGAAAGAACAAATTTTGTGTTTGTGTCAAATTCTAGCAAAAGATGCAGCCTTGTAGGTACATAAATGGGATAAAGGATTCATGCGATTGTGGGCATATAGGGCAACATCAAAGTCAACAACAGGATACTCCCCATTTCAGTTGGCCTATGGCATTGATCCAGTTCTTCCTATTGAGTTTGATATTCCCACTGTGAGAGTTATGAAAAATGAAAGGATGGATGAAAGTGATTCAGTAAAAGAAAGGTTGGTACATCTTCATTTGCTAGAGGAAATGAGGGAAATAGCAAAGGATACAAGCCATAAGAAGAAAATGAAGCAGAAGGAATACTTTGATCAAAAGATCCGATGGTCTCCATTTCATGTGAATGACTTGGTCCTAGTATATGATTCCAGATACAAAAAAAGAAGACAGAGAAAATTTCTTCCAAAATGGATGGGGCCTACAAAATAGCAGAATTGTGCATGAAAATGGTAACTCACCGGGAGGAATTGGATGGCACTCCAATTACGAAATGGGTCAACCACGACAAGTTGAAGATTTTCCAAGCACCGAGAATAGTCTACTCAGGACGGAGTAGAAGTTAGGAAGGAAGATGTCGACACTAAAATTTTCCTCCAAAATTTCTATTTCATTAATGTATGTATTAGGAATAGGATGTTGTTAAGTGTAATTAGTAGTAGCGTCCGAGATAGAAGATAACGGCGCCACAAGACGATGTCGCCAATAATGTGGAGTATGGTAACATCAAAGTACAATAGGAATGTTGTAAAAAATAAATATTTGTCGTAAGTGGTCCGGTAATGTTAAAATGTCAAAGTTTGGGTAACTAGAAAGTAGGGTCTACATGATTAGGAATTAGAAATATTAAATTGGTAATAAGGACAAGGAGTGAGGTCATAAATATTTTGTGTATTTTATTTGTAAAAGTCTAAAAATGTGGAACCCATGTAAAATGATAAGGTTTATCTTATCTTAACGATAAGCTTACATGTACGAGATAAGAGTTAAGGTATGGAATATGATTCGTCGAGTGGATTTCTTATCTTATCTTAGAGATAGGATGGATAAGCACGGAAGTTCTATAAATAGAGAGTCACCCCCTCATTTAGCATAGAAAGAAGTAGTGAGAAATATTGTAGGAAGTGTGCGAAGGAAGCCATCAGTTAAAGGTGTGTTGAAGAAGCCATCAAGAGGTGTAATTGTAAAGTTTCTCCCATAGTCTTGTTGAAGTATCTCATGGGTGAGATTGTAACAGTTTCATGTTAATATTATAATTTATTTTGATATTTCAGATTTGTCGTCATTCTGTCTTATCATAGTCAATGGTATTCTTGTGTTCGGTTGTTGTTTTGTTTCCAGATTACATCCACCAAACTAAAGGTTGTGCATTAGTAAATAATCATAGCACGAGGAGTTCCCGGTGAAGAATTATCATAGTCTTTGGATTGGTGATGACATACCCACGGTGAAGCTTCTACAATAGAGACGTGATACTTCCTTTCTTTTTTGTTCAATGTGTGGATTTTCTTCACTCATAAGGTCCATAACATGTCGTGGTCCAGTAGTGTTCTTCATGTTTGCTATATTTTTTAGTTTCATTGTTGGGGTTTGAAATCTACATGAGTTCACAAGTTTCCTAACCTGAGGATGCAGACCTAGAGGAACAAGGGGAGGGATGTTTTCTTCCACATATCTTCTTTTTTCCCCGGTGTTTGCAGCTACACTTGATGAATACGGCTGACCACTTTCTTTCATTTGATTAATTTCATAGAACTCTTCCATCTGCCAATTTACAAGTGAAGTATCACTCGATGACATTTCTTTTGTAATCTCTAATTATGGATTTGCTTCTATAGTTGTATATTTTGGAATGAAATCATTTTTCACCACTAATTCTTGGATAAGGATGTCATTGGCACAAGTTTCTTGAGTATGGGGAAGATTACAAAGAAAACACCAGTCATAATCTTGCACATGATTATTTTGTACCATCCTTAGATGAACTAACGACATTTGGATTGTAAGACTGGAATTGTTTTGCATGGGTGATTTGATTTTGTAGAGCCACTTGAAATGATGGTCTATCCTACGAGTAAGGAGTTTTGTTAGGTTAGTAAAGCCTTATGTTTTGATCTTTTTTCCTTTTCAGGGATACCAACTCATTGCCAAAATTCTGTAATTATTTCGTGACCTCCTGCAACTCGCTTGAAGAGCTTGCAGGTGGATACTTGACTTGGGTTTTGGATTCTTAGGGATGGAATGGGTGCTAACTTAGGAATGTGATGAAGTGTGGGTGTCCCTAGCTCTAGAAATATATGAATTAGAGGTCTAGGGAAAGTTTCCAAGCCTAGATGAGACTATTTTTGGCCCTAATAGCAATGTCATAAGCATTTGGTAGAGTTCTACCCACCATGGATTGAATCATGACTGAAATGACACTATTTAGAGCCTTTACGTAATTTAGAATTACATACTAAGGGCATGCCTTACCACTTATGGAATTCGGTCCCAAGTCCTTTGAAACCTCATGTTGAAATCAAATATTAGCTCATTAGGTGTTCTTTTTGTTGTTTTTAGATGCTCCACCAAGTATAGGTGTTCTAATTTATCTTCAAAATGGTTGCAGAGAGCTTCCCCTAACTCATCCCAAGTGGTGTTATAATTTATCCTTAATCCTTTATACCATTACAAAGATTTTCCTTTTAAATAAGCCACCAGTAACTCTGACCGCTACATTATCTTGTGTGGCATGATATACCAAATAGATGTTGGAAACAACCTTGATATGCTCAACAAGAGTTGTGGCATTCTCTTTGGTGAAGAAAGGAACACTCTTTAGGGCCGCAACAAGAATATCATCATATTAGGGAATGGGTAGAGGACTTCCCCCATTAAATGTGACAAAATATTGATTACTTTGATGTCCCATGGATACAATAGGTCTTAATACCTTGGAATACAGTGAGAAGGACCTACCAGAAGGAGGAGTGGAAAGAACTCAGTTTGGAGGTGATGTACATCTTTGAATCGATCTTCCTCTTCTCCTTCTTCTCGATGAAAAATAAAAATAGTTGAATGGATCTTCTCTTCTTGATATTTTCCAAATTCTTCTCATGAAATGGGTACTTTAGCTGCTGAAACCAATAGATGAGATAGTCGGAGTCACCAAATGTGTTAAAAAAACTACCTCAAAAGGCTAAAATCACTAAGTTACACACTAGAACTTAGTGAAAGAACAGAAAAGGTGCCACCAGATGTTTCAAAATTGTTAACACCAAAATTTGTGCCCCTTAATGTTCTTTGGAAGACACTCAAAACTTTAGGTAACATGGGATGATCTCGTAGATGTGGGACCTACAAAATGAGATCAACCTCCAGAGAAGGCTCATTTCTTTGTGTCTTAGCCTGCCATAACTAACATATAGCCTAAGAATGCAACAAAACTAACACTAATTATATTTTTACAGGATCTATGTGTAAGAAGAAATGAGATAGAGGTTGCAAACTAAAATAAGGTGATGCGCCAAACTAAAACAAGTTTCGAACCTAGCTTATTAACAAAGTTCAAACTATCACGCGAGAAACCAAAACAAACTCAAAGCTCTGCAAAAGTCAGAATCATGGACTTAAAGAGAGACTAATTATGCTAAAATGTAACATTTATAGCCTAATCTAGATGCTATAGCAGAAATGCAATATGGAAATTAACCCAAGCAATTAAGTAATGAAATTATGAAACCCTAATTGAAAATAGGGTTAGGAGAGCCTTAGTTGATTCGTAGTGGTTTCTAGATTGTGTCGCAGTGGTGACCGGATAAACATATATGGAAGATCGTCACACAGAAGCCTTTGTAAAAATGTGGATCTGACATATTTGACTAGACTAGGGCACCTGAAGAGGGATGGGGGTACATGTGGGCACCATGGTCTAGTTTTTAGGCACCTTGGTCTGCAGAAATGCTCAAAAAACCTCCTCTAGGGTCTCGTCAAAGGTTCACACTTGTTTGTCTTTGATCGCATGTATGTCACACTTGGATCACCGAGGTACCTATAAACCTACAATGAAGAATGCACCTGCAAAACCCTCAAATAGATATTGTTGTTGCAGACTCACAAAGACCCCCGATGCAAATCGCTTCTAGGTTGATGTTCGGGCATCCAAGGTGATTGCACAACATGGAATCTTTCTCCAAGTGTGGGACTTGTAAAGATGATAAAAGATTCTCCGTGAGAAGGTCTGGTTCTTATTCCTCTATTCGATGCACACAAAAATGCAGAGGGTTTGCTAAAACCTAATCTAACTTGCCAAGGAGACAGGGTAAGGAAATGCATAGAATAAAACCTAAACTACAAAGGTGATGCACCGAGGAATGTTAGACACTCTTTTACAAATTTAAAATGCAGACTCACATAGATGCAATACAAACACCATGCACAAGTAACCAAACTGCAATAAGAGATCAAAATGACAAAGAATGAATACATGAGAGGGTCGAGAGTCAATCACAACACATATATTATTGCTCAAGAGTCGATACAAGATATCATTGCAAGTGGCCAAGAGGCAAAAATGATTGGCATTACAACCCATATGGGAGGTTTGAAAGCTCCACAAATTCTCTGGCAAGCGAGGGAATAAGGGAGGATGCAAAACAAAAATGTCCGACCCCTTAAAGGAGCTCTTCTTTACAATATATATCAAGAAATGAGAGAGGGAAGAGAGAGGAAATCCAGAATCTGCCCCAACCACTTCTTGGTAGCATTTAAAATCATCTCATTATGACAGAAGTGGCAGATCCTAGCAAAACTGGGGTCGTCTAACAGAGAGCTGGCGAGTGTCCGCTGCATTAAAGTTGGTTGTTGAAGCATTACTTCTGTCTATCACCACACGTCAGAGACGTTTTCTTAATTTTCTCCCTCCAAACTACACCAAAATGTGAGATTGATCCTAGAATCATGTAGAGAATTTCAACAGCTTTCCGTTGATATAAAGAACGTGCAAATCCGAGCTTTGGATCGAAAGATACAAAGGTCTGAAGATTTAGGGCACAAAACAGGAAAACGGATTTTTAAATTTCTTTTCCCGCGCTCTACCATCTGGATGACACGTGGCAGGCTCTGGTTCACTGAGCAATTTTCTCTCTCCACCTTTTCGCGGGCTTTTCTTATGGGCCCCTTAAACTTGGACACGTGGCACTATTTCATTGGTTCGGATCAGTGCTCGAAAACTCGCCCCTTTGACTTTTTGGACCTTTTTCCTTGGCGACACGTGTCATGCTGTGATTTGTCCACGGCCAGCCGCATTTTTGCATCCACCGCGTCCTTTTGTCCCGATGTCCCAAAGGTGCTTGGCGGACAAAATCCTCCAATCCACCCGAAATGGGCTTCCTCATCCCTTTCTGCTTGACACGTGGCGTGATCTCGATTGGCTTTCGAATCCTTCGGTTATCCACGCCTCGCGCACCCCTTGTCTACTTGTCCTTGTGGCTGAAGTTTCCTATTTCTGCCGATCCGGCTGGTTCGCATCCTTGACGTCCATTTGTCCCAAATGTCCCAAAGGTCTCTTGCCTGGGAAAAATTCTTTCTGGTTCCCCGATTCGGCCGGTTCGCCTCCGCGCACTCTTGTCCCGCTTGCCCCGCAGAAAGGACTTGACAAATTTTCTTTCTTTCGGCCGATCCGCATTACGTGTCCATTTGTCCTAGATGTCCCTTTTCTGCTTGGGGCCACCTGGAGGCTTTTCGCCGATCCGCGCCTTCCGCGTATAATTGTTCCAACTATCCCAAAGGTGGCCTTGAGCAGACTTAGCCAATTTTATGATTTTCCCCTAATCAATCTACTTGCTTGAACTAAAAACTCGATGCATGTTATCAAATTAACTCGGGGTGAAATTTGGATAACAATTTGGCATCTTTTGGGGTCACCCGCCCGCTAGTAGAAGATCAATGGCCTTTTAGCGATCCGTTGGGCATGGAGTCATAAGCAATAAACCGAAATGAGCCTCGATGCCGCAACTCCTCTACGAGAGCACGCCGAACCGTAAAAACTCAAACTAGGAGCGCAAAACCTACGCCAAAGCACTTAGGGAAACCGAAACCTAACTACAACAAGACAATGTGCATACGCACTTAGAGGAATTGAAATCTAGGCTAATATTTACAAGGGTGAACCTTTTTATTTTCAAAGTAGTAATGTTTGAGATAGATTCCATTTACTCGAATCTGCAGCTTCTTCACCGTCCAATGAGGCCAATTGAAAGCATTGTTACTCTTGCACTTTGTGACCATTTATGGGCCACTCCAAATGGCATCAAATTTTGAATGCCTTCCGGTTTTGCCCTCGTGCACATCCCATTTCAACACTAGATCTCCAACTTGAAAAGATCTATCTTTGGCCTTCCTATCAAAGGTCTTCTTGATCAAAGCTTGATCCTTTTCCATTACTTGGGATGCCTAATTTCTGATCTCCTGCAGCTCCATCAACTCTGCATACCTCACCTCCATGGGCTCAAATTCAAGTAACTCCAGTTGCTTCATGAGTTCCAATGTTGGCAACTCAAGTGACATGGGCAAGATTGCCTCTCTTCCATAAACAAGCCTGAATGGAGAGTTACCTGTGGATCTTTTGGGAGTGATCCTATCAGCCCATAAGGCTGATTTCAACTTGGTATGCCAAGACCTCTGATTCTCATCAAGAGTTCTCCTAATGATCCTCAACAATTTCTTGTTTGTAGACTCGGCCTGGCCATTACCCTGAGGGTAATAGTTCGATGAAGTGCTTAGGTAAATACCGTTCTTGATGTACCCCACTCACTACCTTAGATCCAATGAATGCCAATGCATTATTAGAGATTATTGTGGTAGGTACACCAAATCTGGTGTTATTCCCTCATAAAAGTCTAAGATGCTAGACTCATTTGCCTCTTTGAGAGCTACCGTCATCCATTTGGTGAAGTAGCCTCGTGGCTATCAAAATCCATTTATGCCCTTGGCTTGAATTGGGATTAATGACTCCAATGAAGTCCAAACCCCATTGCATGAATGGCTGGTCAACCGAGATCGATGCAATGGAAGGGCACCAAACTTCTCTTTCCCGTGAAGAATGCACAATTCTTACACCTCTTGATCCATGCGTAGCAATCGCTGAAGATTTTAGGCCAATAATAACCAGCCTTCATAATTTTTAGAGTCATGTCACTCTTGGCACAAAATGGCCACCACTGGTCCACCATGAAACTCTTCCAATACCCTTTGAATCTGACTGTCGTGCTAATGCATCTCAAAGAAGACTCCATTTACATCTTTCTTGAACAAAACTCCATCAACAATGGCATACGGGACAGCCTCGTAATCTGAAGTATCTCCTTTGGGTCTTGTTCATCTCTCTGGGGCACTGCCTCGTACTCTAGAAGTGCATAATACCTTGGGTCCAACAAGGAATGGGGAAGCATTGTCTTCTTCATGATTTCCGCTTGGCTCATGGCTGTCCCTGGACTGTCAAAACAAATCTTCTTCATTGCATACTTCATTTTGCTTCCCTAAAACTAGCTGCTCACATCCTTTCCTCTTACCACTTGGTGATCTTGATCTCAATGTCATACTCCATGACATAGGTGATCCAACCCGCCCTTTTCTCATTCAAATCCTTGTTGAGGAGGAAGTCCTTAACTCCAGCATGTGAGACCAGCAACTGGACCTTGTTGTTTGAGACTAAATGCTTGAATTTCTTCAAGCTTCTGATTACTGCAAGTACATGCTTTTCAATAAAAGAGTACCTCACCTCGCAGTCATCTAGGCTCGCTAAAAAGGCAATCGGCTGCTCCTCATCATTATCTTTGTTCTCTTGTACTGCAATGGCGTAAATAGTGTCATCACCTCCAAATGCATAGAGGATGAAATCCTTGGAGAAGTCTGGGTTGATGAGAGTTGGTGCTTGAGAGATAGCTTCTTTGATTGCTTCAAAACTCTCCTTGCCTTCTGCTGTCCACTTAAAATCCATGCTCTTCTTTAACATTTTGGTGATGGGCTTGACAAGGGCTGCAAAATCTGGGATAAACCTATGGACAAAATTGATCCTTCCCAAGAAACTTTGAAGAGCCTTCTTGTGACTTGGCAATGGCAGTGCTCTTATGGCTTCAACCCTCTCTGGATCAATTGCCAGTCCCTCTTTCGAGACAACATGGCCAAGGAGCTTTCCTTCATGTGCAAGAAAGATGCACTTCTTGGGGTTCAAAGATACTCCGAACTTTCTACACCTCTGAAACACTTGCCTGAGGTGAAAGAGATGGTCTGCTGCATTCTTTGAGAAGACAGTGATATCATCTAGATATATCAGCACTATCTTGTTGATCAAGCCTTTGAATGCCATGTCCATTGCCCTTTGAAAGGTAGCACCAGCGTTGGACAGCCCAAATGGCATCTTCTTGTAAGCATATGTGCCCCATTTAGTTGTGAAGGCTGTCTTGAATTGGTCTTCTTCTTTCACCATCACCTGATTATACCCTGAGTAGCCATCTAGGAGAGAGAATCTCTCTGAACCGGATACTACTTGCAATATTTGTTCCATTGAAGGAAGCGGGTAATGATCTTTGAGAGATGCTCTATTGAGGTCTCGAAGTCCACACACAACCTGATTTCTCCACTTTTCTTCCTGACCGAACCAAGTTAGCAACCCAACTTGAGTGCTTGATCGGAATATAATGCTTGCCTCTATTAGCTTATTTAGCTCTTTCTTCATTAGAGGCTCAATGTGAGGGTTAACAGGTCTCTACTTCTACCTGATGGGCTTAGCATCTGGATCCACCCTATGGTATGTTGTGCCAAATTCGATTGAATCCTCTCAAGTCTTCATAGCTCCAAGTGAAGACATCTTGGAAATTCTTGACAAAGCTGTATGAAATCTGATTTCTCCTGCTCAGTGGCCACTTTACCAATTTGAAGTGTTTTGCCTTCCCCAACCGGAATTGGCTCTGAATCTTCCCTCTTGACCTGTATGTTAGCCTTTTCTTTACGGAACTGGTCGTTAGGGTTGAAGATAGACTCCAACGTTACTAAACCCTTGGGAAGCTTGTTTGTCCGCAGCTGCACTACTTGATCCCCATACTGCTGCTCTAGTCTGTCCTGATTCCTAGCTGAGAATTCAGCCTCTTCTTGTAAAAAATTGACGATCTGTTGATCGTTTTCAAACACCTGCCAGCTGGTGTTATTATCTGGAACTGCTGGCCTCACAATCACATGGATATGTGGTCGGTGTTTTTTCCTTTTGATGTTGTCAACCACATCAAACGTTGCTCCAACTACTGCGAGCCTATCCGCGGCTTCATTTTTCTTCCTGGGTATGGACACAATGTTGAAAGCTTCGAAATCCTCAATGAGGTCCCATACCCTATTCTTGTAGCTCCTCAGCAAGTCGTTCTTTATAGCATGTTGTCCTCTAACTTGGTTGACGATTAGCTCGCTATCCCCAACACCGTAAGTTATTTATCCCTTTTTTCCTATCCCAATGAAGTCCATGAATCAAGGCCTCATATTCAGCTGTGTTGTTTGAACAAGAAAACTGGAAACGAAAAGCTGAATAATATTTGATGCCTTGAGGTGAAACAAGCATGGCTCCACCTCCTGTGCCTTGCCTACTCCTTGATCCATCAAAAAACAACTGCCATACCTCATTGTCATCATTATGGATTGTCTTGTTGATGCTAGGAACAAGTTGATTTTCTTCGTGTATACAATAGACTCCCAGCTTAGATTCTTCTACTTCTTGATAGGGATCAAAAGCATGTATCTTGTTTGCCCATTCATCAAGAGTTAGGTCCAGGATACTTCCAACCTTGGTGTCAGCCTCATCAGTACTAGGGTGATCTTCTTGATCAAATGCTGAGCAATTGGCATTAATCTGACTTGGAGTGTAAGGCTCAATATGGAAGTTTGCAATAGGTTCAGACCTAATTGTAGCCTTAGTTCCATACCTTGTTCTAAACAGCATGTGAGACCAATCAGCAGACAAATACCCCCCAATCTTGGCTGTGAAGTCCCTTGACAAGCAAAGGGCAAAGAGTGGTGGAAGGTCTATGATTGATATATCTTGTAAGACAACAACATTTGGACATGCATGCAAGGTAAGACTCAAGTTTTTAATCACTCCAATGTTGTTATTGTTGTCCCATCCAATTGCACTACCCCTTTAGATATTACTTCATATTGAGACCCAAATGATCACCTATTTGCTTGGCCATCACCGAGCTACTTGCCCCGAATCAATCATGCAATTGTGTACTAGTTTATCCCCAATGATTAATGAAACATGTAAAGGAGAGGGCTTCAACATTTTACCTTGTTGCCCTCCATGGCTTCCTTCAGGCTGGGCAGCATTTGTAAGCACTTTGTCTTGCATCTGAACCTGCTGATTCGAAGTTGTCCAATCCTTCATGGCAGCTTGCAGCAGATCTCTTTGTCCTGGGATGGATAGGGATTCCCACATTGATATATCGACGTTAGTCTTCTTCATCTATTCAATGATACTGAATGGGATGAACTATCCTTTTGTTGTCCCTTGGTTTGTACATTCACCCCTTGCACGTGGGCAACAACAGCTGGCATTTGAGTTGGCCTAGGGGCTGTTCTTGGCTGTCCTTGTGCACTTGAAACTGGACTTTGCTTGCCAATCATTTGTGGAGCTGTGGAAGGTTGTGGATTGGCTGGGGCTAATGGCTGTTCTTCACCCAAATTTCTCCTCTTTGACCTTGTGTTGGCTGCGACACCTTGAGAAACTGCTTGATTCATGCCACAGAAATCTTCTCGCTTGCCAGTTCACCAACGTGGTGTCATTTGGGGCTGATTGTTGTTGGAATGTTTCTTGTTGTTGACTATTTCCTTGACTGCCCTCGCCCTCCACACCAGTAGTTGTCACCATCAGTGCTTGATTGAGAGCACCATTGAAACACATGGATTGGTTATGAGGCTCGCTAGCATGGAAAGCACCAGTCATATTCCTGAGCAATGTTGTTCTGTGTTGGCACTAATGCCTTAGAGGCAGATATAGCATTTGGATTATAGGGCTGGAATGGTCTATTAGAGGGAGGCCTTGTTTGATTCACATTTGCAACTGGATTAGGTGGTCTTTGTGGTTGGTATGGCTGCCTATTAGGCTGAGCTTGAGGTTGATAGGAAGGTCTGAAACCTTGGGCTTGTTGCCTCTTAATAGTAACCAGCTCATTTCCCAAATTTTGCAAATCAAGCTTCATGACCTCTTGGAGTTCATTCAAGCACTTGAGATGAAGTGGAAGCTTCACTCGAACTCGATTTCTAGGAGTGGGAACAGGAGCCAAAGTGGGTGCTTGACTAGTGCTTGGATTTTCTAAGTTTGGATACAAGGGCATGGGAGGCCTAGGAGCCAGTTTACCAGCTTGAATAAGACAATTTTCGGCTCTAATGGCAATGCTATAAGCCATAGGGATTGTTGTGCCTCTCATGGACCGAATTAACATAGAAATATCGAATTCAAAGCTTTAAGGTAATATAGAAAAGCACCTTCTGCTATTGGCCTGACTGCCACTAGAATCCTATCCCAAGACCTTTGAAATCTAAAGTTGAAGTCAGTCAGCTGCTCATTGGGGGCTCTCTTGATAGTTGTCAGCGCTCCAAAAGAGACAAGTTGTCTCCCTTCTCTCCAAATTGCTCGTGAAGTGCAATACACACTGATTCTAGTTTGTGATAGAACCAAACTCCAAGGCTCCTAACCCATCAGTAATGCTTTACCCTTGAAGGAAGATGCCAGAACTTGACAACCACTTGCATTTCATTGATTTCATGGATTGCACAAAGGTTAGCAATATCTTTAACATGATCACCTAGAGTAGTCCGATTTTCTCCGATGAAGTAGGAATGTTCTTCAACTTACCGCAATAGGAACTGGATGTTGTGTGCATTGAGAGCAAGTGGGTCGCTGCCTGTGAAGTTGACGTAGGGATTGTTCTCGAGCCATTCTAATCGGTCTTAAAACCCTTGATACTGAATGAAAGGCCTATCGTGTGGAGGAGTTGAGAGAGTTCTCATTTGGTGGAGATGGAGACCTTTGAATCCTTCTTCCTCTTTGCCTTCTTCTTGGAGATAACTCGCAGTATTCAAACAAAGACTTCTTCTTCTCCAACTCTTGACCTTGTGGTGATTCTTCTCATGAGTTTTCAGGCCTGCACTGCTGAAACCAGCTTGATTCTTCCCCTTGAGTCGTTAGATATGTAAATAATAGCTCTTATAAGCAAGAAAACTGCAATGATGCATATCAACTTTTCTGCAATAAAAATGAGACCTCTAGGTCCCACCGGCATGCCAAAACTATTGTTGCAGACTCACAAAGATCCCCGGATGCAAATCAGGCTTCTAGGTTGATGTTCGTGCATCCAAGTGTGATTGCACAACATGGAATCTTTTCTCCAAGCGTGGGACTTGTAAAGATGAGAAAAGATTCTCCGAGAAGGCTAGTTCCTATTCCTCCGCTTCGATGCACACAAAAATGCAGAGGGGTTTGCTAAAACCTAATCTAACTTGCCAAGGAGACAGGTAAGGAAATGCATAGAATAAAACCTAAACTACAAAGGTGATGCACCGAGGAATGTTAGACACTCGCTTTACAAATTTAACACAGTACCACGTAGATGCAATACAAACACCATGCACAGTAAACCAAACCGCAATAAGAGATCAAAATGACAAAGCAATGAATACATGAGAGGGTCGAGAGTCAATCACAACACATATATTATTGCTCAAGAGTCGATACAGTACATTGCAGTGGCCAAGAGGCAAAAAGGACTGGCATTACAACCCATATGGGAGGTTTGAAAGCTCCACAAATTCTCTGGCAAGCGAGGGAATAAGGGAGGATGCAAAACAAAAATGTCCGACCCCTTAAAGGAGCTCTTCTTTACAATATATATCAAGAAATGAGAGAGGGAAGAGAGAGGAAATCCAGAATCTGCCCCAACCACTTCTTGGTAGCATTTAAAATCATCTCATTATGACAGAAGCGGCGGATCCTAGCAAAATGGTGGGCCATCTAACAGAGCGGAAAGTCTCGCCGCATTAAATTGGTTGTTGAAGCATTACTTCGCCTATCACCACGCATCGAGATGTTTTCTTAATTTTCTCCTCCAAACTGCACCAAAATGCAAGATTGATCCTTAATCATGTAGAGAATTTCAACAGCTTTCCGTTGATATAAAGAACGTGTAAATCCGAGCTTGATCGAAAGATACAAAGGTCTCAAGATTTAGGGCACAAAACAGTGAAAACGGATTTTTAAATTTCTTTTCCCGTGCTCTGCCATCTGGATGACACGTGGCAGGCTTTGGTTCGCTAAGAGCATTTTCTCTCTCCACCTTTTCATGGGCTTTTCTTATGGGCCCCTTAAACTTGGACACGTGGCACTATTTCATTGGTTCGGATCAGTGCTCGAAAACTCGCCCCTTTGACTTTTTGGACCTTTTTCTTTGGCGACACGTGTCATGCTGTGATTTGTCCACGGGCCAACCAGATTTTCACGTACACCGCGTCCTTTTGTCCCGGATGTCCCAAAGCTTTCCAGGATAGAATCCTCCGATCTGCCCCGAAATGGGCTTCCTCATCCCTTTTCTGTCGGTGACACGTGGCGTGATCTGATTGGCTTTCGGATCCTTTGGCTATTCGCGTCCCACACGCCCTTTGTCCCACTTGTCCTTGTGCTGAAGTTTCCTATTTCGGCCGAACCGGCCGGTTCAAGCGTCCTTCACGTCCATTTGTCCCAAATGTCCCAAAGGTCTTTATGCAGGGACAAATTCTTCCGTTCGCCCGATTCGCCGGTTCGCGTCCTCCACGCACTCTTGTCCCGCTTGCTCCCAGAGAAAGGACTTGGACAAATTTTATTTCTTTCGGCCAATCCGGGCATTGCGCATCCATTTGTCTCGAGATGTCCCTTTTCTATTTGGGCCGCTGAGGCTTTTCGGCCGATCTCGCGCCTTCCGCGTATAATTGTTCCAACTGTCCCAAAGGTGGCCTTGAGCAGACTTAGCCAATTTTACAATTTTCCCCGAATCAATCTACTTGCTTGGAACTAAAAACTCGATGCATGTTATCAAATTAACTCGGGGTGAAATTTGGATAACAGATATCAAATCATAAAAAATAAAGATGAAAAATGAGGGGTTGGACTATCCTAAGCCACCACAATGGTGGACTTACGATTGAGCATTGCACTACATCTCAGACCCATGTAGTTTTTTATATGTGTGTGCAGAATTATGCCCTAGGTTGCTCTTGTGTGTGTCACACTTGAAGTAGCGAGCAAGTAGCTAGATGTAGAATGTAAATAATGTGTGCATGGAAAAAATACACTCCCATCCTATGAAGTGTGATGCAAAAGAATCAACTTTTTTCCCTTGTGGTGAAGCTAGATGGATGCATGTGGATCTCTAGATGATTTAATGGATGCAACCTTAGGCGATGATAGATAGTGCTTAGTGTTTAGTCCTTTTATGATCATATAACTTTATATTTATATGATTCCTTTGCTTTAATTTAATAATTAACCCTGAAAAGGATGACTACCAAGATGATAAGATGCTTAAATGGCTAGAATGGACCCAAAAAGTGTAACCAAAGTACAAAGAGGACAAGGGGTCCCAGAGGGGATGGGGGCACTGACATTAGTGTCCTACCTAGGAGCTGGTGTCAAGAATGACAAATGTTGAAAGGTAAAAAGACAGATTGAGCAAGTAAGAGTGTAAGATCGAAAGTAGAAACATAAAGCAAATAATGGTGGCCAAAGACATGGGTTAATCATTACTTTTTGTACTTAGGAATCATATGAATAATAGTATGTAATAAGGACTAGATAAGTACCCAAAGTGCATGATTTTGTGTCTACATTTACCCCCACTTTATGTTGGTGAGAAGAATTCTTGGTAACATAAAGTAGATAGATATGTGTACCTGATATCTAAGTAGATTGATGATGTTAGCATGTCGAGGGACTAGACAAAGCATGGAATGATAAAAAGAGATGGAGCGTGGAGACTAAATATGAAAAAGTGTAAAAAGTGATGAAAATGAACCTAGGGCAGAAACACGTGTGTGAATGTGGTGTTGTACCTATTGTTGGTGTTGATGTGTGTGATGTCGAGCGATGTTGACTACCGCTTCCTATATGGAGGGACTTGCAAAAGAGAAGATGATCAAGTAGTCAGATACACATGTATATGTGTAAAAAACATGTAAAGAAGTATGTGAAAATATGAAATAGGAACATATGCACCTAATCTATGATGAGGAAAGAATGTAGAAAGGATCATGTAGATGATGTCTATGCATGTGAGTTTTTCGAGAAACCTCACGCCAATGTCATGGAAGAAGTGTAGGGAGAAACTATTTTGTGTCATCCTCCAACCTTTAACTACTTCTCACTACATAAAACACCACTACAGATGGTATGTAAAAGTGTTAAGGACTGTTTTCCCTGTAAAATATGTTGTGTATGGAGTTTTGTAGATTGTGTTGAACTACCAATCGTTGTGTGATATGCCCCCAGTATCAGGTAAGCCAGGAAAGTCTGATGTGTGATATGCCCACTAGTCTTAGGCAATCTAGGAAAGGTCGTTGTGTCATGGGACCAAGTCTAATTCTGATTCTCGAAAGTGTGATGTACTATACCAGTATTGTGTTATGTTTTTATACTCTGTATATGGTGACTGATTCACCCAAATGATGTCCCCCTTGTTTGGGGTGCATGCGATGCCACTAAAGGAAAATGCGGCCCAAATGAGGACTGACCGCTAAAATTGTTCCCTGTTGGTGGAAAGGGGATGTGCTTGGTAGAAACCAAGGCACATGTAAACAAGTAGTTAGGAGAAAAGTGTTAGTACAAGAAAATACAAGCATGCATGTATAAGACAAAGTGTAAGCTAAACAAACAATGTGTAAGCTAGAACACACAAGAAGACAATGTAGACCACAAACAATGGGTTGTAAACATGGGACACCACTCACAATGTCACAAGACAATAAAGGTTATAGTGGCCGCAAACAAACAAGTGTGCACACAAGAGAAAGGGAAAAGCCCACAAATAATGACATACAATAACAAGAAAGTATAAGCAATGTAACAAATAACCATGGTGGCAAATAATCATGCAAAGAAAATGTTGCACATGAAGTTCCCGTTATCACATTAGAAATATAAAAAGTAGGTCAAAGCATGTATGATCTAATAAAGTAGTGTGTTATGAAACAAAATGAAACAATATCACCTGTGGTGTACAAAAGTGGATGCCCCCAGGAGACATTGTGGGACTGGTACTAGGTACTGTGCCAAGCATCCATGCTACGTGTAATGGGTTTGTAGAGTTTGTGATCACAACTAGAAAGAAAGTGAACATGCATGTGTGTATGATAAAGATAATGACATACAAGATATCTATCTAGCATGTGTAATAAAGTGAACATGTACAAGTAAATGTAAGCAAGATATGTAATATGTTGTGGATGGATGAAATGGAATGCAGAGTGAATGATAAGATTCGTATGCCCCTCGAGTGAATGGAGTTCTATACAATGATTTTCATTTGTTTATGCCCCCTTAATAGTCAAGAATGAACCGTAAACAAGAGTGCGTCATCGGAAGTGGTTCAAATTATGTGTTGTATGAGATTTGATGAATGTAGTGTGGTGTGGTGAATGTTTAGTCATGATATGCGACATAAAGATGAAGTGCAAGAATGTGTGATGATTTAGACTAAAGCGTATATCAAAATAAGATAACGGAAGAAGTGATGATTTAGCTTAAAGCATGTATCACTGAGGGATGCTAGAAGAAATGACGAGTTAGCATAAAGTATATATCACAAGAGGAGTAGAAGAAGTGATGATTTAGCATAAAGCGTAGATCACTAAAAGATGTTAGAGGAAGTGATGATTTAGCCTAAGGCATATATCACTAAAAGATGCTAGAAGAGGTGATGATTTAGCCTATAGCGTATATCACTAGGAATATCATGTGTTATAAGGATGGGATGATGAATATGTGAATGTGATGAGGTCCATTTGTGATGTATACCCTCAACAATCTAGTATAGACCATGAGACTAGAGTGCGTCATAGGGTAGTGAGTGCAACACGTATAAGAGTAATATGTGTAATATGTGTAGTAGATGTGGTGATGAGAAAATGTCATGTGATGTGTAGAATTTTCAATGTGTAATGTAGAAAGTGTAGTATGTGATGCAAGATGCATAGATTATATAAGTATGGGAGTGTGGTATAAAATGTATAAAAGTGTAGTGTGTAGAATGTGTATGATGTATGAAGCACAAAGTGTGAATGATGCATAGTAGATGTAAGATGTAAAATATAGGATGTAAGATGTAGGATGATGTGTATGTATAAAAGTGTAAGATGTGTGGGGATGTGTAATGTGTAGTGTCTACAGTGTAGTGTGTAAGTTTCATGTGTATAAGATTCCCTCAACAGTCAAGTGTGAACCGAAGCACAAGAGGCGTCATCGGGTAATGGTTCAATGCAAGTGTGTGTCAAAACGTGAGTGTTGTGAGTGAATTTTTAATTGTAATGCAGTAAATAGGTAATATATGTGTTTGTTGTTTAGAAGAGGGAGGGGGAAGATAAGCTCCATGCCCCCAAGTGTGTGTAGGTTAGGAATAATCAAGTGATGTCATCTAATAGATCATCATTGTCAAGATTGAAGCCAAAAGGTGTTGCATCGAAACTTGATAAGAAATAGTGTCGGGTTGGTTGCGTAAGGATCCATTGAGGTGTAAATTATACATATACATAGCATATTCCTCATCAGTGAATGGTGGGAGTGGACAACCGTGTGCATACCAGTGAGTGAGGTTTTGTGAATAGCCAAGGAAAGAACTATTACAAATGAAAACATGGTCAAAGGGCATAGGAAATGAGATATCAGTATGGTCCGGATATAACGTCCCCCCAATGTAATTAATCCAAGACTATCCTAACGTAAGTGGAGAAGTGTGATGAGCACGTGCAAGAAAAACCGTGAGATGAAAGACTCATGCAGACCATAAGAAACAGTGATAAAAACAAACCCATAGTAGAGATGAGGATCATAAGGTAGAGGAAAGATTCCATCAAGTGCAAAGCCTAGTCGAGTTAACCCATCATGTGTACATATAGATTCTGGTAGAGTAGGATTCAATAGAATATGTGCCCAGTAGGAGTCATTCATTAAAATCGTACATGTAAATGGTGGGCGTGTTAATAAATGTGTTACATGTGAAGGTGCAGGGATAGATCGACATCCGTAGACTAGACAGACCCTCGATAAAGAATCATAGCAGTAGTAGTAGTGATTCGAGGTGGTGTTGTGGAGGAAATAATATCTATCATGTAAATAACACCTTCAAGCAGTGGAAAATGAGGTAGTTTGTCCATAGGTTGAGGGTCATTAGTAGTATCAATTTGTGGAGTAGGAAGTGTGGTATGAGGATCACGGTGACAATATTTGTATGGATGACGGTCACAAAAAAAAATATTATATTCAATGCCTTCATGTATGAATTTGACACAATGATGTACTGTAGAGGCAATGACTTGCATGGCATGGATCCATGGCCTACTAAGTAAACAATTATATGAGACTCAAAATTCAATGAAAAATAATACAGTGTTGAGGGTTTTTGGCCCTACGGTGATAGGTAGAGTAATGTGACCTACGCATGGATGAACAGAACCATCATATGCATGAAGGGAAAGAAGCAATGGACTAACATTAGCAATGGAAAGACCTATATTTTCAAGGAATGACATAGGCCATAGGTTGAGCTTTGATCCATTGTCAATTAAAGTACGCTTGATACCCATATTGTAAATTTGAATCATGATATGCAAGGGTGGATCATTGTCAAAAATTGTAAGATCGGCTTGAGGATTATATGGGAATGCAATATGTTGAGAAAATACATCAACAAATGATTGATAAACTGATTTTGTATGCATGTCAGTAGAAGTGCAGAGTAGTAGCGAGGAGATGTTAGACTATATGCCTTAAATCAGGATTAGCAGGCAAGAAGTCATTAATTGAGATACTCATGATGACAAGATTGTAAAATGAGAAAGAAAAGAAAAACAAAGAATGGGGATCCTAAGAGCGTGAAGATCGAGTTTGGGTTCACCAAAATGATTATGCTAAAATGTAAAATTTATAGCCTAATCTAGATGTTATAACAGCAGTAAATAAATGAATAACACAATATAGAAATTAACCCAAGAAAATAAGCAATGAAATTATGAAACCCTAAGTGCAAATACGATTAGGAGAGCCATAGCTGATTTGCAGTGGTTTCTGGATTGTGTTGCAATGGTGACTAGCTAAACAGATATGGAATACCATTGCACAAAAGCCTAGAAAAATGTAGATTTAGAAGATTTGACTAAACTAGGGCGCCTGGAGAGGGATGGGGGCACCCTGGTCTAGTTTTGGGTGCACTTGGTCTGTAGATATTCTCAAAAAACCTCCTCTAGGGTGTCATCAAAGGTTCACACTTGTTTTCCTTTGATCACCTATATGTCACACTTGGATCGCCGAGGTACATGTAAACCTGCAATGAAGAATGCACCTGTAAAACCCTCAAATAGACATCAAATCCTAAAAATTAAAGATGTCAAATGAGGGGTCAGACTGTCCTCAACTGCCACAATGGTAGACTTACAATTGCATGTTACACTACATCTCAGACCCAATGTAGTTATGTGTGTGTGTGGAATTGTGCCCTAGGTTTCTCTTTTGTGTGTCACACTTGAAGTAGTGAGCAAGTAGCTAGATGTAAAATATAAATAATGTGTGCATGGAAACAATAGACTCCCATCCTATGAAGTGTGATGCACAAGAACCAACCTTTTTCCCTTGTGATGGAGCTAGATGGATGCAAGTGGAGCTCCAAATGCTTTGATGGATGTAACCTTAGGTGATGATAGATAGTGCTTAGTGCTTAGTCCTTTATTATGATCACATAACTTTATATTTATATGATTCCTTTGCTTGAATTTTGTAATTAACCCCAAAAATTCTGACTACCAAGTTGATAAGAGTCTTAAATGGCTAGAAATGACCCAAAAAGTGTGACCAAAGTACAAAGAGGACAAGGGCACCCAGAGGGGATGGGGGCACCTAGCACTGGCATCCTAGCTAGGAATTGAATTCCAAAATGACAAATGATGAAAGGTAAAAAGACAAACTAAGCATGCAAGACTGAAAGAAGAAGCATAAAGCAAAGAAAGGTGGCCAAAGACATGGGTTAATCATTACTTTTTGTACTTAGGAATCATATGAATAGTAGTATGTAATCAGGACTAGATAAGTACCCAAATTTGTGATTGTGTGTCTACAGAGACAAGATGGTTAAGATTTCACATTTAATACGCAACACGTGAAGGAAAACCACAATTGCATTTCTTTAAAAATATCATTTGCATTCATAAAATAGATGCTCAACAACATCCATGAAATATATTTGCAAAGTTGTGAAAGCATGAAATTTTAAAGTAAAACTCACAACTCCATAGGAGAGAAATATTTTAATGTGTCAAGGCACTTACATTGTATCATTCGTGAAATGGAAGAAGGGAAAGAGAGGGAAAAGGATGGTCAAGCTAAGACTGGTCACCTCTAAAATTTGAATTGAATGAGTATGAGTGTCTATGATCGATCCTTTGATTTTGTTTGTAGTATAGATATGGTCACCTCCAAATGCCATCAATAATTATAGCATTGTAGTTGATCCCAATGTATGCCATCAGACTGTACCGAGCGACACCATTAAATTCTTGTGGTTGGGGTAGTTGTCTATCTGGTTCCAGTTCAACACGAATTCATCACCTTCCACTGTGTTTCATGGATTCTACCGTGTCCTTTCATGTTTTCTATGTTCTACGGACCCTCACAATCCTCCATACTATTTTGAAGAGTAGAAATCCTCCATACCACCCGTAAAGTCCTAACCTCTTGATCTGCAGCTACTCATTCCATAGGTTTGAGAAAACACGCAAGACATTACATCTTGTGAACCTGCGAAACACTAAACTAGTGTTCAATAACTTTGAAATTTGTGAATCCCTTTGATTCCTTCACATATAACAATTCCACGGTGCTTCAAAACTTTTTATTCTTTTCCTAGGACTTGTTTCTTCGGTATTTGCAAGTTTGAAATAATATTGCACAACACTAAATTCAACCAATTTTCACCTAATTCCTTGCACTGCTGACTCCCTTGTTCTGCGGGTTAGGAGAATCCGTGGAACACTAAAATCTTACTTTCCATGGTAGAATGAAGTAGTCTATCGCGACTTTTCTAGATCATGAAAATGGTTAATTCCCTTTAATAAGTCATCTAAGATTACATGGAGTGTAATTTTAGATAACAAGTACACTAAAGGATGTAAAGGGGAACTACAATGGGATATTATGATTAATTAACTTATAACATTAATTATCTAATATCATAACAACACATTAATACTTGTACATAATGTATGAAACAAGATATGAAATTGAAAACATGAGAGGATGAGTGCACTTAGCTATATACAAATGGATTTGGAATTTTTTGGGAGTGTACGCTAAAAAAAGGGAGATCTAAACCTGGTGATGCTTTATTTCAGAGTCATGACTAGGAACTAAACTGGGGCAAGAACATACTTCTTCCAAGCATGTTTATACGGTATTGACCCTTTTGTATGGTCATCAACTTTCTTGGATTCTGGGTCTGTAAATTTTTGAGAGTATCACCTTCCTAGGAATGTATGTATTTATAAAACCCTAGTTGTCAGTCATGTTGTGTAAATCTCTGAACATTATGAATAATATATAAAACCCCAACCATGGATGGGAAACCCCACAAAAAAACATTAGTTGAGTTATGGGAACTATCGTGTATTGCCAATGTTGGCACTACTCGGAAGAGGATTCAAACCATGTGTCGATATCCACCTAGCATGTGATACTTGAATGAATCAACTAAATTTGTAAACTCCTTTGAAAATGCTTGAGTTGAGTTTAGTTCTTGCTAAAATATTTGGAGAAGGGATGTTTGAGTGCTTTTGGATGAGAGAGACCGATGCCTTGACCTGGTAAGAAGCTTCAGACATGTAGAGATTATTTTCCTAATGAATTTGGATTTACCTTTGCGATATTTAGGGAGCCTTGGGTGCCTTTTGCAAGTGTTAAAAGTGAGTGTATCAATGTGATGTCATAGGATTTATAGGTTAGAAAATGAGATAGTGTTTTCTTTTCTTATATAGGGTTTCAAAGATGAATCATCGAAGAAAGGAAAAACCATAGAGAGTGAAGGACCCAATGGAGAATTTACAATTGAAATAAAAGATGGATGATATTCCCATACAAAACTGTACAGATAGGTTAGGAATGGATATAAATTCTTGAACAAATCGTACAACCTTGACCATGGATGAAAAACATGTTAAATGAAGTTTTCATCCTATCAAGTTGACTTAGTAGATGGATTCTATGCATTATTCTCTCAAAATGCTTGACATATCAGTGTGCAAGGATGAAAAATCTAGACAAAAGACCTCAAAATATACTAATCATGAATAGAAAGGTTATGTTTATCCTAACAAGAGTGAATTGTTAAAACCAACACTTTCAAAGAGTGAATTACCAAATTTGAGTGTTTATATTTCCCCCCTTTAAGTATGAAATGGAAATTTCATGCTTAAAGGAAAAATACCTGACTGTGTAGACACACTTTGTCTTTACTCAGAGTTTGTTTTACAGAGTCCCATTGTGCTTGGTATTGGCATGCTCCATAATGAAACCTACAACATAGGGTGTATTCAATGTATATGATAAAGAATTAAACTTTAACTCAAATATATGAAGTGTAACGCAAAATTTTGCAATTGCATGAAAATGAAATGGAGAGATGTGAATAAGGAAGGAATACACTTGTTTGTTTTGTAGAGGGAGAATCTCTCATGCTTTGATTGTACTTGAATATTCACATTTCCAAATTGGTTAAAATATTGGGGTTGATCAGTCCATAATTGTGCCAAGAGAAACAAAGTGTTAGGTGCATGTAACCCAACACGAGGATAGATGAGAGAAATCAAAGTAATAAATAACCCCATGGCAGAATAAGAACGCATATCAAAGTTATTTAATAACTCTAATATCTCCCCCTTTAAATGTAAGAGGAAAGGAAGGACTTCCTATGGATAACTTAGCCACTTTGATTCCTTCCGCAACCCCATGGACCACACCACTGCAATGAATCTAGGCCCAATTTTGTAAATTTGGAAAAAATATATAAAAGAGAATGATTTCCCCCATGCCCTTCCCATGTGCCACACAACTAAATAGAAACTATATTGTACTAAAATGTAGATGAAGAGATGAGACCCATGCCCCTAAGATTCTTGATATTGTAGTGGAAATTGAGTTCCATAGAGAAGTATTTCGTGCCCCTGTAAATAATCTGAACTGAGTGAACTGGATCTAAAATTGTGCTAATAACCTATACCTGTAGGTGAAAATTGGAAATTGCTGAGAAAGTTGATGTAACTTCCCCTGGGTAGAACCATATGAAAGGGTCATGACCATACATATGGTCTTGACCATACTATACATTTTTGAACCTAAGCACTATTTCGTGTATTTTTGTGTTTAGATGTGTTTTCAAGTACATGTATCCTATTTGTACTTGTATGTTACCCCATAATTCTACATGTGTCTATTTTAGGTTACAATATACATGTATGAAAGCCCCCTCTATTAAGGCATACAATGTCCCCAAATAGGACATATCAAGATATAACAATTATTTATCAAAACCCTTGAGATATGAGAGCTGAAAATAAATGACAGCAATCTAGAAATTGAATACTTTATGACAACAATGCATTTAGTGCCCAAAATTTGTCTTCAAACCATGGTGACTAGGTTAGAAGTGCAATTCTACAATAAAATTAACTCCAAAAATTATAGAAATTAGTACTTGAGCAGCCTTAGAGTTGTAGACATGGGAAACACTTTCGAATCAACACCAATGTGAAAATCTGAATTTTAAATGAGAGAAAACAACTAAAACTTCAAAAATTCATAACTTTTCCATCAATAGGAATTACAATGTAAATGATAGCTCAAAATGATCTTAGAAATATTAACTATCCTACAAAATTGATTTCCTATTATTCCTACCACTGAGACATGCCAAAATGTGATCCCAAACTTTCCAAGTGAGTATATAAAATTGAAACCCTACCCAAAAATTACTGAATTTGAGATTCCAACCTCATAGCTTATGGAGAATCAATACATCAAATCAGAGTTCCAAAATGTTCCCTAGAAGACACTAAACTCATCCACTATGTAATTCACCCAAGGTTGGAAATGAAGATCTACAATCTGTAGTTTTAACAACACAACACATTCAAAAAAATACAATGTACTTTCTGGATGAAAGTACTCCTCAATCAACAACAGAAGTATTGGGCATACATCCCTTTTCTTCAACCATGGAGAATTCAATTTATCAAATATTCAGCATCCCTAAACTAGAGCCTTACTAGTGCGCATATAGCCTTCCTAAATGGGGCGACCCACTTTGGGAGGGAGATTACATTTTAAAATCACTTTTATTTCGGCTATGAATTACTTTTTGATTTTACCTATTTTATTAATAGCTGACATTACACCATAATGATTACATAAGGAATTCATTCATTCATTCACCCACTTACGAGAGTGATTAAATCACTTAGGTAAATAATTAATTAAAATACATTCCACTCCAATTATATTCTATTAAATAATTAAAATTTACTTATATGTGTTGATAAAAATCACTATTTGTACAACCTTAATTAAATAATAAAATAAGAAAACTCCAAGAATTTCCCTTTAGTCCATGGGATGAGGTGAACTAAAGGTCTTCAGTACTTGTTTAATAATGTCCCGAAAAAAGGGACATTACAAGGCATGTGTAAAAAAACCGTGTTGAACTTGTGGACAAAATAATATATGTGTGCCTATGCACGAGATTTATGAGAATTTGTAGGAGAGTGTAGGATGTTGAAGAGGTGGCCACCTTGAAGAACCTATACCTAAAAAAGGAAAATTATTATGCATGGTGGAAACCATGGTACACAATGAAAGAAATAATAGCAACAAGTAGAAACAATAGAGATAATAGCAACAATAGTAATAAGGCATGTACAAGAAAGCAAGTGCAACAATAATGAAGTAAGAGTCAATGGTATGCAAATAGTGTTACACAAACAACATATTTGGACACCCATTATACCACAATAAAATCAAGGATCGTAGGCTATCAAACAAGAGCATGCAAGATAGGCATAGATCCAAAAACATGGGACACCCACAATCTCACAAGACAAACAAGGAACTCAAACCACAATCAGTGAAACAAGCAAGTAGCAACACACAACAAACATGGATGAAAATGAAGAGTGTCACAACATGATGAAATGATAAAAAAAATGATATAGAAAGAGATATGTGAAGCAAGAGGTATCAATACTACACAAGACATGTGTGTTACTCTTGTTAGCTAAAAACATAACATGTACACAATATATGTAACAAAACGTAATGAGGAAGTAGAAAGGAACTGTAATAGAAAAATAACACATATATGTAATGTATAATAGATGCCCCCAAATGTATAGGATGTTTAGGTAAATATTCAACAACCACATGTCATCATGTATCATTATGTGTGTGTCTTGCATAAATCTCTATATACCATGTGAATGCATGTGTATAAAGAGTAAAGAGATATGTTATCTATCAAAACCATAGTGACAAAAAACATGTGTAATGCAAAGTGCTAACAACTCAAGATAAGTGTACAGGTACAGATTTTTTATTTTGTAAATATATGAATGTTTTTGTAATTTGAAACTATGTTAATGTTTTAATATTTTTGAATTGCTTAATTATGTACAAGAAAGAGGGGCATGAAAATTATATCCGATGAGAAAATTTTCAAGATGTGGAGCAATTTTTGTGGAATATGGAGGTTGAGGCCTCGATTTTGAAGCAATTAGAATAGTAGTGGTAATGTTTGACAAACAAGGCTTGGGATACTATGTAGATGCATGGGTAGTATGCAAAGTCAAAAACCTATGTGGAGGACTAGAATAATAAGTACAACAAGCTACACCATGGGCACTAGAATGCTAGTGAGAAACTGTGGAGGGAGCATGTGCACTAAAGGACCAATACAATATTCTATGGGAATGAGAATTGTGAGAAACAATGTGTGAAACTAAAGGCCTATGAGGATACCTAGGAGAGTTATATTCATGAGAGACATTGTGTGCAACCAAATGCCTATCAAGAGACTTGGGAGGACCAGAGTCATGGGAGGAAATGTGCTCAACCAAGACCTATCAGAAGACCTAGGAGGACTAGAAGGACTTCATATAGTGTGTAGAATAATGGGCTTAGGAAATAACCTATAAGTGTTGGGGTTTCTAGGAACATTGTGTGAAACCAAATACCTATTTGTAGATGCACTAGGAGTAGGAATATGAACATTAGACTAAGGAATAAACAAACTAGAATAAATAACGTCAAGGGAACACCTATAATTATGACAAACTATTGATTATGAATAAACTTGACACATTAGTGAATGATTGGTGGAATTTCCCTAAGATCACGATTTCAAGGGAGACCTAAACATAATGTGTCAAAGCTAAGAGAAGGAACAACCAAGAATGAAAATGATGTAGTGATAGAACCATCAATGATAGGAAGAGTGATGCACTAGTAGCGAGGATTAATATCAAATGTGATATTCTATGTAGAAATACCAAGAGACTAAAGTAGTGTGAGAGAGTAGACATTATCCTTGTTATTGGATCAACCAAAATACCATGTATAAGTACTTGATTAATAGAGATAGGGATGTATAGATTATCTTAAATAAGCACGTCATTTATATTAGAGTCGTAGAAAGTGATAAGCGGTAGAGGAGATGATGTGTGAATGATAGTGCCAATCATTACACCCAAAGGGTGATCATACGAGGGTGGTGGTGACACCGCACGATAAGTGTTTTACACTTCTAAAGTATATTTTTCATTTTTATTCTTAGGAAGTGGATCGTTGAAGTTTTTCACTTTGGAATTATTGTTGGTTGGATTATAATATTCAATGGGATCATCCCATTTAATGGAATTTGAATCGATACGATCTTGAATAATGTGATGAATCTTGATACATCGATCAGTGGGGTGACCAATACATATATGATAATCACAATAATCATTGACATCAAAACTTTTACATTGAGTCTTGCTTTCATCAACCTTAAATGGTGAAGGGAGAGACATGAGATTACACTCAAGCAATCACAATGTGTGAACCATATGGTAATCAGGTAAACTATCATCATGTAGACTGAATTTGGAGCTTAATTGGTTTAGTAATAACATTGACAATGTATTTAGAAGTAACCTTGGTATCATTAGTCTTTCCCTTGAATGTAGATTTTCTTGAAAACTTGGAATTAGAGGTATTAGGAGTGCTAGCAACATACTTGATTTTGTTCATATGTAATAATTATCTTTTCACTCTTTGAGTGTATGACATAGATGTTCAAAAGATCGAAACTTGTCAAATATGACCAATTATTGCAAAAGATAAAACAAGCTTTATGTAAAGAGGTCTTGTAATTCACTGTCAACCAATATATTGATCATATTTGTAAGCATCATCTTGTATTGTAAGACATAATCATTGATATGTTCATTAGATCCTTGTCATATTTTAAATAGTAGTGTATAAGAAACTTTATCCCTGATGATGATAGAGAATTGTGTCAAAAATTGATTTGTCAAAGTAGTAAATGAGTGCATATAATGTGTGGGGAGATCATATAACCATTGTAGTGCAAAGTCCTTAAGAATTCTAGGGAAGAGCTTGGTGAGTAAGATGTCTCGAGAGACATAATAAAAGTGACCCATATGAAATGATTGAATATTTTTTGCAATAAAACCAATAGGTGATGGGTAAAAACCCACTTCGGTGCAAGTTGGTTATGAAGTAATTGTGTAGAATCCATAGCATAAGAAGAAGTAGATGCACCTTATTATAGTTGTAATATTTGATATTTTAATGTATCAACAAGGGTTTTAAGAGCTTGTGTGGTAGATGAAGAAGTGTGATAACTATTAAGAGTGGATATAAGATGGGTAGTATCAACATTGGTTATAGAAAGAGGAATGGAGACATTTTTCATTGATAGATGAAGTGCCCCAAGGATGTAGGCATCGTAGATGTCTCTATATGAGATAATGAAGTATGCCTAAGTTGATCTCTTGCATCGTATAGAAGAATATCAATATTAATAGGATTATCTTGTAAGAAGTGTGTAAAGTGTTGTGACTCATCTTCAGGAAGATCATGTAAGTGAGTATCAGTGTTGTTATTGGATCCTTCAACTTATAGAGGATCAATGTTAATAGTGGAGACAACCTTGAAAAATATATAAGTAGTGGAATAAGGCCAAACATTAGGAACCCCATCTACATAATCAAAATAAGGATGAAAAAATGGGTTTCCTTTGCAACCCAAAGTATGAGTATGTGATCTTATGAGCTTGGTGTGAATTTCATAAAAATTTGGAAAAAATGAAATGATGAGGTAGAGTGGGAAGTGTTGTATATATTTCCCCTGGTAAATACAGACAACAGAAGGATATGGAAATCAAAGAAAATCAAACCCCGACATTTATTGCGTCATCGTACCCTTGGCGCATGGAAATGGCGCATGACAATGAGTGTTGACACTAAAATGTATGCGCCAAGGCGCAGGAAAGTGGCGCACAGAAATGGATGTCGACAGGGTAAAGGATGCGCCCTTGGCGCATGGAAATGGCGCATGACACAGAGTGTCAACAGGAAAAATTTACACCTTGGCGCATGTAAGAGGATGTCAACACACACACGGATGCGCCTATGGCGCACCTTCAGGAGGCGCAACATTTTAAGCGCTGACAGGAAGCAGACCCTGGCGCAAATATTCAGATGGCCATAACTTTTGACTGGGAGCTCAGATTCATGCAAGGTTGGACTTTTCGGAAAGCTTACAAGGTCCTCTATCCAACTATGACTGGATATATTTAATTGGGTGAGAACAAATTCTTAAAAATGCGAAATACAGTTCGCCACTTTCTGGGTTCGCTAGGGTTCTCACCTACCACCATAATGAGATAATTAAATGCAGTCTGGAGGTGGTTGGGGTAGATTTCGAAATTCCTCTCTTCTCCCTCTCTCATTCTTCCTATAAATTGTAAGGAGGGGCTTCTTTCTGTTGGTGGTTCATCTTTTCAGCTCTGCCCTCCCTTCTTTTTCTTCTCCAGGGTTGAAAAAATGGAGTTCGAACCTCCTCCCCTGCTCTGTAATGGCGTTTTTGCCTTTTACTTTTGAAATGATGTTCTGTGCAAACTTTTGGAGCAACAGAAAAATGTGTTTTGTGATGCATCTATCCATCCTTGCTCTTTTTTTGCTTGTTTTCTTCTTGCCTCTCTTCATTGCAGGTATTTGCGCATGTTCTAATGTTCATTACAGTGTCCTGAGCATGTGTTCATGCGATTTTGGCACATTTTCGTGAAATCTATCCTTGGGTTTGTGATGCATCTGTCCATCCTTCCCATTGCTCACCTCTCCTTGTTCCATGGCAGTTTTGATAGATGTTCAACATTCTCCTTCTCTGGTGTATCACCGTTTTAGTGTAGGCTTTTGTTCTTTTCTCTTCTCTCTCTCTCTCTGTCTCCTTGGTGGTTAGATTAGGATTAGATTAGCTTGCCTGCACTGGAATAGCTTGTGGCAGGTAGTTTAGGAGTAGGAACCAGCCTTCTCTGGAGATTCCTTTCTCATATTTGCAAGTCCCACACTTGGAGAAAGGATTCCATGTTGTGCAATCGCACTGGATGCTTCGAATGATCAAACTAGAAATCGATCGGCATTCGGGGTGCGGTGATCTTTCCCAACGGAAGATAGATACAACACCAAAAAAAGGAAAAACATATATAAGATTGAATCGCAAGTCAAGTTCACCAAAATATTTACACTCTTATTATATTAAGTGAAGTCTAATAATTAGTGAATTAGGTACAGTAAATGACGTAAAGGGGAGATACTGGGGGTTATTCTGATCAATTAACTTCTAATATTAATCATCAAATATCAAAACAACACATTAATACTTGTAACTAATATATGCAATAGGACATGAACTTGAAAACACACTATGATGAGTGCACTTGGTTTTTTACACATGGATCTAGGAAGTTTTTGGAGTGTACACTGTTGAAACAGGGAGATCTGAACCTAAAGATGCTTCATTAAGGGAACTGTGACTGGAAACTGACATAGGTCGGGACCATACACTTATTTCAAGACCTTTTTTATGATCTTGACCCTTTTGTACAGTCTTGGAACTACTTGGATGTTGGTTTTATAACTTCATGAGATTGTCACCTACCTATAAATGTTTTTTATTTCCAAACCCTAGTTTTCAATTACGTTGCAGAACTCTCTGAACATTCTAAACAAGATCTCAAACTCTAACCATGGATGGGAATCCCCATAAAACAAACAATAGTTGGGTTATGGTAACCCCGTGCACCACTGAAATTGGCACTACTCCAAAGAGGCCTCAAATTTCACATTGTTATCCACTTAGCATGTGATATTTGAATGAATGCAACTACATTTGACAACTCCTTTTACAATGTTTGAGTTGAGTTTGGCTCTTTCTAAAATACTTGGAGAAGGGATGTTCGAGTGTTTGTGGCTGAGAGATATTGATGCCTTGACCTGGTAAGAATCTTCAGAACTGTAGAGATTTTTTTCCTAATAACTTTGGATTTTCCTTTGTGAGATTTAGGGAGCCTTGGGTGCCTTTTATAAGTGTTACAAGTGAGTGTATCATGTAATTTCATATAATCTCTTGATTATTAAATGAGGTAGAGTTATTTTTTCTTATATATGATTCGAAGATGAATTATCAAAGAAAGTCTAACCTAGAGGGAGTAAAGGATCCATTGGAGAATTTAGAATTGAAATCAGATATGGAGGATATGTCGGTGTAAAACTGTACAAATAGGTTAGGACTAGATACAAATTCCTTACCAAATTGTACAACCTTTACCAGGGATAAAAACATGTTAAATGAAGTTTGCATCTTGTCAAATTTACATAGTAGATGGATTTTATGCATTGTGCTCTCAGAAATTGTTGAGATATTAGTGTGCAAGGATAAAATAGTTAGAAAAAATACCTCAAAACTTACTAAGCGGGAATATAAATGTTGTGTTTATCTTAGTAAGAGCACATTGTCAAAACCAATCGTATCAAATAATAAATTACCCAATTTGAGTGTCTACACTGTGAAGATCCCTCCAAAAAATTATGTCATGATTCCCTAAGTAAATTAAATCCTTCTTTTGAGTTCTACTGTAATATTTTTTCCTTCACTGGTTGTTCATACATTTCTATTTTCTTTTCTTCTACTAACTATCTTCTTTAGCAATCTTTTTGTGGCGTTGCATTCTTCATCATACCATGGGTTTGCTGGGAATTTATTTCTTTCTTAATTTTTTTGGTTTATATCCCTTGCGTATGTTTAAGGATTCTTGAATGGTGTGCAACAACCTTTTGATTGAAGTGTAATCTATATCAGTGACAAGTGCTCCTTTACTTTCCCTTTCTTGGAGTTTTCTCTCTAATACCACTTTGAAAACTTGTTGATTTTCCTATATTAAGAGGATGTTTCCTTTGAAAGGAGGGTTACTTTGGTTGACCATGATGTGATCACCATATTTTTTATCTTCATAACATTGGGATTTCATAAAAAAATGGGTTGTGGTCTGATTTAAGTTCCATTGAAGAGTCTTATAGTTCTTCTATTTTAGCCACACAATTTTAAGAGTAGACAACATAGTTTTTTACACTCCACCCATTTTTTATTGCACATAAACTTCTTGATCTTCCCCATTGCTCATACTAATACATATAATCAAGTTGTGAATGTTGCATGTGTGATACCACATGTTCATCGTCTAAAACTCGGAATATTGTTGATTTCCATCCTCTATCATCCAAAGTGGATTTATATCTAGATCCTCATTATTTCCTAGAATGTTTTCATGTTTTTTTGTTGTCCTTAAATCAAAGTCTCCTATTAGAAAAATCCTCACAATCCTATTGTAGACTTAAATATCCCTTTTTATAGAGGAATATGGGTCTTCATGGTCTATATCATGCTTCTAATAAAATTTGGAGTTTTTGGGTATAAAATAACATGTGACTACAATAATAAAAATGTAATTTTCTATTATTATTATCCATATTTGATACTATTTATTTTCATCTTGTTTTTTTGTTTTCATATTTATACCCCAAGTTTTCTTTATTAACACCATTATACCCCCATGTCCTTGCCATTATTTGTTTCTTTGTTCTAAATTGCTACCTTCTTGTATGCTTTAAAATGTGGCATTTTACACCCATCATGCTCATGTGTTTTAGTCAAAATACTTATATGTATTTTATTATGATCCCTAACATGGGTCCTCTTCTCCAAGGGTAGCCTCTACAATTCTATCTTTACCATCGTAAGATGCTCCTGGGCATGCCATATTCTTTATTTACTTTGGATTTGTCTTGATGTGATATATGATTTCCTATTATTCAAGAATTCCCATCCCCCTTCCCTCCTTGTCACCTTCACCTTTTCCCACTCATTGTTTCTCTCTTAAATTTTCCAAAAGGTTAAGTCTTCATCTAGATAAAACATGAGCCTCTCATCATACCTTTATTTCTTAGCACTCTTGTTTTATCCTTATAGTTTACCATTGTGACCTAAATATTCGTTTGATCCAAAACTTGGGGGTTTTGGAATTAAAGGAAAAATAAAAATTGTGATAGATGTAAACATTAAATCTATCTCTGAAAAGAGATGTATATTATTCAGAAGAGTGAGAATGCAATAGCTATTTCTACAAGGATATGTGTGTCCTTCCCTTTCGGGTTACATATAATTATATAACCACTTTTAGAAATATGAAGAGACATCTAGAATGATGTGGGATATCACCAATATCAAGGGAGATGAGGTGGTTCACCTTCTATGAATTACATATGCGAAAATTTTGCAAAATTACTATTTTTAGACAACACTACAAAAATTACATTTTGAGGCCTTTAGAAGTGGATTTAGGGGTCAAAATTTATCAAAAATATTTTTGTAACCCTTCACCATATTCTACTCATTCCAATATTTCTGATATGTTTTTTCTAAGCTACAGTACATAAGTTATGACTCTCGAAAGCTGCCCCACTAGAATTACTTCCTAGATTATTCTCTAGATCATTCATCCCTCCTTTAAAAGCAATGGTCCCCATTGTGCCAAACATTCCCATTAAGTGTGGAAAATATTTCTTGATCTGGTACTCAGTGAGCCACTCACCTTAATGACTGAGCTTTCCTTTTTGATCACCGGATATAGCTGAATGTGACTTCCTTTGGTGGTCTTGGTCCAAGTGTCCACAATATGATCTTCTTCAACTAGAGAAAACCTCTTTGGGTTGAGTTTGGATATGTCCAAGTGTTCTTCTATGATTGAGGTGTCCAAAAAAGGTGGGTGATATGGTTTGAGGAGGTCCACATTGAAGATAGGATGCATGATTTAATCTAATTTGAATTAAATCTTATTTCAGAGTAACTTACTATAACAAATGATATTAAGATGATTAAGTACAACAATATGTAAGAACTAAGCATTCAAAGATGTAAAATCCTAAGCAAATGAGAGAGGTATGATGAATTAGCTAATTATGTGCAACCTAGGAGTGATCGAGACTCTGTACCTACTGGAACATGATGGAAAAAGTGTCAAAATGGCTCGTTGAGGGTTTAGAAACCTAGGAATGTACAAGACAGAAGCACTTGTAAGAGGGAAGGAGCACCCCAGGCACTAATGACTAAATTGGGCACCTATGTCTGCTGAGATGTTTAGAATTTGGACTTTTCTGGGTTAGAAGATCTTCATTGTTATTCACTTTGCTTCGTTGTTAGGTTATTGGTTGAACTTCTAGCCTATAAAACAAATGACTACCTACACATGTCAACAAACCACATCAAATATAATAAAAAATGATGCAAAATGTGGATTCGGACTAACCCCGGTGGTCACCCAAAGAGTGAACTTACGACCAAGCATTGTACTACATCTTAGACTCCATGTAGTTCTCCATGTGTGTGTGTGTGTGTGTCTTGTGCCCTAGGTTTCCCTTATGCAAGTTGCACGATGATAACATGATAGATCTAGATTATACCAAATATGCAAAATGTGTGTGATGGAATATAATAAACTTTTTTCTTATGTAGTGTATGCAAACCAATGCATCTCGTGACCCTTATATGTAATGTCTGCTAAAGGAAAATATTGAATGCACAAAGGATTCCACTATAAACCCAGCTAAAAATAAAACACCAATACAAAAGAAAATATTACAGAACTATTTTCCTCTAGAAAATATGATTTGGACTAAAGAAGGCAAATACAATATAAAATAACAAACAACTCTTTTTCTGATTTTTTATATAAAAATTGATTTATGGAGAACAATGAAATAAATTGGTACCAAAATATGAGCTCCAAAATCTGATTTTTATTAATAAAAAGTTTACAGATCGACTTGTGATTACAGTTGTATAAATAGGGTTTAAAACCCCACAAAAATGATCAAAAAGTATTGGAATAATTATCTATAAATGAACTCCCAACAATAGATGTAAAAAATGATTTTCAGACCTCCTTAATGATTCGTAAACAAGGATGAAAATTTCTAACTGTCATGGACCCCTATAGGCACTGCAATTCTTCACTCCACATATATTATCAATTTCAAATAAGAATGCAATGTAAATAGAGTACACACACACACACACACACACACACACACACACACACACACACACTAAAGAAGATTGATAATGGAGTTTGACAATGTCTACATCTCCGAGTTCATATGAATCGATTCATTACACTTCAAAGAGATGCAAACTAGTACAAACACACAATAAAGCTATGAATCTAAATGCGGATATCAGGGAACATATCTGATCTAATTACCTAAAATGATAGTTGATAAAGGGATTCTGCTCATATGATAGTGGTATAGGGATTCCACCCTTGTGATAGTGGTATAGGGATTTTGCCCTTTATGGTCACATACCTAGCCAATTATACATGAATCAGAACTAGATAAATAAAAGTAACCAAGATTCAGTAGAATACTCTGATCTAGAAATATGAAGATAAGTTGCTCCAAGTCTACCGAGAAGTAGAAGCACAGATGATAGTGACCGTCACCGAAATATAAGTCTTCAATAATCTTCTTGTGATGAGAGGCACGCTTGACGAAGACTCTGAATAACGCCAAAATGTTGATGTGACTTCCGTAGATTAAAATAGAGTCCAAATGCCTCCAAATTGGGAAGATAATATCACCATTAGGAGTGTGGGGAAATTCTGAGCATTTTCCCTTTTTACAACAAAGGCTGATTTTGCCTTTAACTCCTTCAAAATGAGTGACATGTGAAATCTACCTTTTATGGCCTATGACCCTGCACAAAGCAAACTTACAAAACAAATAGGTCGAGCTCCTTTTTATAGCTCATCGAGCTATAATGATGTAATGGCGAGGCATTATGGCTATTAACGGGGCCTCCATTTAAATGTTGGCGGTGTCCATATTACCCTTTTTGTTGCCCCTCATGTCCACCTAGGCCTGTAGATTGGTCCGCTCCACTTTCCACGTACCACGTGGGTTCCTTTGGTGGTGGGAGGATAAATATCCCACATAAGTGGGTTCAAAAACCTACATAAGCCTTTAAAATGCTCGGTCGACCATGGGTATATGTGTCATGAGCCACACCAAATCCGTCATAGAACATAAACCCAGAGTTGGCACGGGTCACGTGGGCCAAAACCTAGGAGCCCAAGTTGAATATAATGGGTGGTGGTTATGTTGAAATGCCATATGGGTTGCACCATATCCATTTTCCAGTGGAGAATAAAACATGGGCCATGAGGAATAAACGTGGGTAGTTGGGGTCGGAAGCCCACGTATAAAACTCGAACATTGCAATACTAGCTATGATTAGCTCACCTAATATAGAGATCTCACCAAGCCAATAATAAACTCGCCCATTGAAGAGAATGAATCATCCAATGAGAATAAAAACTCATTGAGTTGTGTGAGCTCACCAAAATCGAGTTGTCTCGGTATTTGTGTGAGCTCGCCAAAATCGAGTTGTCTCTGTATAATAGCACGATCATCATGGTGGCTTGAAGACCCACCACGTTGGAAATATGTCAATATGGTGTTTGACTAAGAGTGTCAAATATGGGCATCACAAAACCACATTTTATTGTTCTCCTCTAAATACACTCCTCTTCCGCCACGTGTCGCTGCCACGTTGGTCAGTTGACCCTGCAGAATCCAAGTGTTGACCAAATTTAGACCAGTTGTATCTTGAGCATACAGAGTTTGTTTTCCGCGTTCCAAGTACCGATGAAAAGCTCATTTTTTGCTCTACCACTCTATTGTGGTTTAGGGAGATATATAGAACTCCCAACATCCCAAAAATTCATCTAGATCACTTAAACACTGCAAGATCAGGTCCAATTGGATCACTCCAACTGATATATAACTTGATTCAATAATCATATTTTTAACATGAGTCTTCCACATACAAAATATGAATCCAAGGAAGAGTTTTCGTTCTCCCTTATCCTTTTTCTAAGGGGTTTCATCCTTAGAAAGTTGCAGTAGTAGCTCCTTATCTCTCATCCAAATTTAGAAAATATGGAGTGATAGAATGAATGCCCAAGCAAATCGAGTTTTCCCTAAAAGGAAAGAAGAGACCCAAAGGCAACCTCATAAATCTCTAATCAACATTCAATAAATTTTTTAATGTATTGTCCCCCCATTTCCCTTCCTATGCCAAGTCATAATTTCCTTAGGGAGAATACAAATATATATTGCCTTTTTATCCTTTCTAAATTCCCATTCCCTTTTTAAGCCAAGTCACATTTTCTCCTAGGATGAATACAAAATACATTTGAACCTTTTTTTATCCTAGATTTGTTATAATATTAAGTCATAAAATTATTATAAGTGCATTTATATATTTTTCTTTTTTAGTGGCATTTTATAATAATATAAAAATGATTAAGTCACCCTTATGTTTCCCCCTTAGCCATTGGGTATAAAAATAGGCCAAAGGTCTTCAGTAATGTTATTTTAAAAAGAGGGACATTTCAGTCCTCCCTTCCTCAAATTTCTTTCTCACAAGCAATTTCAAATTTGGATGCTCTAAAATTTCTGCACCCTCCCATGTTGCATCTTCAAGAGGTAGCCCCTTCCATTAGATCAAGTATTCTCTGATAATTCTATTCCTTAAAAAAATTTCATGTACCTCTATGATGACTTCTAGTTCTAAAACTTATTTTTCCTCATCATCAAGAGGGGGAAACTCCATGGAAGGAGAGATATGTTGTCCTAAAGACCTTTTAAGGCATGAAACATGAAACACATTATGGATTTTGGTTTGAGCCGGAAGTTCAAGCTCATATGCAACTTCCCCAACCTTCCTTATGATCTTGTAAGGGCCATAAAACCTTGGCTTCAATTTCTCATATCCTTTCCCTTTGAGGGAAGATTGCCTATACGGTTGTAGTCTCAAAAAAACCATATCCCCTACCTTAAATGACCTCTCAATCCTTCATTGGTTCGCGTATAATTTCTGTGGATTTTGTGCATGTGATAGGTTATCCTTGAGTGCCTTTAAAATGTCTTGGCTCTGTTGCACCAAGTCTCTAGCTCATGGCACTCTACTATCTAGAAGAACAACATCCACAAAGGAAAAGGCATCGTAACCCACAGGGGGCTCATTAGCTAGGCAATATCCTAGCACGTGAGTTCATATTGAGGTAATTAAAATTAATAAAAGTAAAGTCAATATACCGTAGACATGAGGGGGTGAAAGGGTTTAATTTATTAATATTTTGAATTAGGTATTGGGGTAGGTTAGAGAGGTGGGTCAAAGGAAAGGGAGGTTTAATTTTAATATATAACCGAAACATTTGAACCCTAGTTTTTATAACTAAATACCTTAAAATTGCAATTTAAGGAGTGTGGTCATAAAGTTAACTTATTATCTCTTTTTGAATAAAGAAATCTCAATTAAGAGATTCTTAACTAAGAAATAATAAGATGGTAAAAAACTAAGATTGAATATGTTTTTCAACACAAGTGATATTATTTCACCATCTTAATTATTTGAAGAACCATTGATAAATTATTAAAGCTTAACATTTATAAGGTAATTGGTAATAGGTCTTGAATGGATTCAAACTATATTTTGAGAGAAAATGCATATTAAAAAAATGAGTGAGAACTATGATATATTTTTTGTTTAATATATTAGGGTAGAAATAAAAGGGGTAAATAAAATTGTCATGGAAAAATGGGTAAGTAAGGTACATGGAAAAAATAGGGGGTATTTTCATTCTAATAATATAACGGGAGGGGGTATTATCAATTGAATAATTAGAGGTAAAAATTAGAATTAAGGGTATTCTTTAATACCCTTTGAGCGAACATGTTATACCATAGTTTTATTGAGTGAACCCCCCGTGTCGTAACCATATAAATATTTGAAGGGAGACATACTAATAGACATGTGGTAAGATGTGTTGTAACAAAACTCTCCCAAATATAGCCATTTTATCCATGCAACATGTTGTCCTATAACATAGCTCCTTAGTTACCCCTTTATCCACTTGTTGACAATATTAGTTTTCCCATCCATTTGTGGATGGTAACTTGTGCAAGGGGTCAACTCTATACCTACAAGATGGAAGAGTTCTTGCAAAAAGAACTCATAAATCTGTTATCCCTGTCACTCAAAATGTTTTGAGGAAACCCATGAAGTTTGAAAACTTCTCTAAAAAATCCAGCCACCAAGGTTCCATCATATTTAGTTGGTAGTGGAAAAAAATGTGTATATTTGGTTAATCTATCCACTGCAACACAAAGGACACTTTTATCTTGCACCGAAGGAAGTCTAGTGATGAATTCCATATAAATGTTCTCCCACTTTTTATTAGGAATGGGTAGAGGCTGCAAAATACCCGCTTGAAATTCATGTTCCGCCTTACATTGTTAACACGTGAGACACTCCCTTATGTGTTGGAGTACCTCCCCTTTGATACCTTTCCATACAAACTTTTCTCTGATTTGCTAGTATGTTTTGAAATAACTTGGATGACCAGTTAAGGGTGAGTCATGCATAGCTTCTAGGATTTTACATTTCACCTTGGATTCAGGTACCAAAAAGACCCTATTCTTGTATAGTATTAGGCCATCCACTAACTTGTATTTCAGCTTCAATTCCACCTTCTAGGATGACGTTAACAAACTATTTTTTAGCATACTCAGTTGTTACAAAAACCCTCCAATCCATTGCGACTCCTGACATAGAGTAGCAATATGGCTTCCTAGACAATGCATATGCTACAATATTATTTTTCCCTTTTACAAACTCAATTTCAAATCCAAAGGACTAAATTTTGCTCACCCATTTTTTTTCTATCATTCAAATCAAATTGGCTGAGAAAGTACCTTAATCTATTGTGATTTGTTTTCACCACGAACTTTCCACAAACTAGATATTTCTGAAACTTAACCAAGGCATGCATGATTGATAACATTTACTTATCATAGAGTACTTCTTTTCAATCTATTTTATTTTTCTACTCTCAAATGCAATGGGGTGTTTGTTTTGCATTAAAATAACCCTAATAACTTCATCGGATGCATCACATTCAACAACAAAGGGAATAGAAAAATCTGGAACAAGGAGTACAAGGCATGTACTCATCACCTTTTGTAAGTTTTCAAATGCCTCTTGGGTTGTCTTAGACCAACTAAAAGATCCCTTCTTTGTTAAATCAGTCAAAGAAGCTACAAGTTGAGAGAAACCTTTGACAAACCTCCTGTAGTAACTACATAGTCCCAAAAATCCCCTCAAGTGTGTCATGGTGGTGGTGGAGGCCAATCTAAGATGGCAATGATCTTCTGTTGATCCACATGAACACCTTGGGCATTGATAATGTGCCCAAGTATAAAATTTCAGTCACACCAAGTTCACATTTTGATTCTTTTGCATAAAGTGATTGCTGCTCCAAAATGCCCAATACAATATCCAAGTGTTGAAGATGTTCCTCCCATGATCTACTCTAGACCAATATATCATCAAATAAAACCAATACAAAATTCCTCAAATACTCTCTAAAGACATGATTCATGCATGATTGAAACGTAGCAGGAGCATTAGCCAATCCAAAAGGCATTACAAGAAATTCAAGGTGGCCAAAATGACACCTAAATGTAGTTTTGTTGTAAACATATTATTTCCTTACCCGGATTTAATGGTACCCGAACCTCAAGTCTATCTTGGAAAAGTAGATATCTCTATGTAGCTCATCAATTAGCTCATCAATTATAGGCATGGGATACCTATTTTTGATGGTCTTTTTATTCAACAAGCGGTAGTCAATGCACGTCCTCATAATCCCATCCTTCTTTTTCACAAGAACCATTGAAGATGCAAAAGGACTTGAGATAGGCATTATGTGCCCCATTTCCAACAACTCCTTAATGGCTTTCTCAATTTCTTCTTTGTAGGATCTAGGATGACGATAAGGAGTAGTAGTTACAACCTTAGTATTTGGTTCTAATTCAATTATATACTCAAAACCTCTATCTAGAGGTAACCCATGAGGAAGGTAGTCAAATACCTTGGCATGCTTGTCACAGATAACTTGAATGTCCTCGTTATATTGTTGCTGCTCCAAAATCTAATCTGCAGATGTGATTAGACACTCTGCTGCCCAAGCAATCTACCCACTTTGAAAGTCTCTTTCCATCCTCTTAGCGGTCACTACCATAGGAGCGTCATTTGCCATGCCATGTAGCACTATTTCCTGATCTTTTGATCTGATTTTCAGTTCCATTGTTTGGTAGTTTTGAGTGAATTCCCCAAGAGAATGCAACCATTAAACACCCAAGACTACATCCATTTCACTAATACCCACCACATAGAATTCATTTGTCACCATGTGCTTACCAAGTGTGATTTTCAGTTGTGATGTCTTCTTGGTACAAGGGATGGTGAAGCCATCCGCAACTAAATCAACATTAGTAAAGTTATGAGTTGCACCATTATTGATCAAAACAGTGACTCTTTTACCTTTTAGTTCCCCTCTAACACGAAAGGGGTAGTACCTTGGAGCTTTAGATAGTGTGGCAAGAGTACTATCTAATTGATCAAATTCTTCTTTTCTTTCTTTCTCTTCATCCTCATGGTTTTCTTCCTTGTCTATTTCTTCTTCCTCTCCATCATAAATGACTTCAATGTAACACACTTAGACCTTGCCTAAACAACGGTGCCTTGGAGTCCATGGATCTTTACATGTGAAGCAAATATTCTTTCTTCTTAATTCATTTCTTGAATTCTCAACATCTTTGTTCCTTGAAAGCTCTCTTTGGGGGTTTGTACCTTGTTGAAATGACTTCCTTACTTGATTAATAGGGGCTATCCTTGAATTCCCTTGAGATGTGTGCCTTGGCTGCCCCAAATAATTTGGTTTGGACTGTCCAAAAGGCATATTTTTACCCCTAACTGTTGTAGATTCCAAATTTAATAATCTCTTTATTATATCTTGGAGAGAGGGGGGTTCAAAGGCCTTCACCAACCCCTTAAAAGGCTCGGTTAAGCCTTCCATGAATAACACTACTAGTCTTCTCTCACTTACATCGTGTTGGCTAGATTTTACGCATAGCACAAAACCTAGGCGATCATGAGATAAATCTCCCTCATTTAACAAGTGAGGCTCCCGTGTCGATTTGTCAATAAAAATGTGTTATTATCTATTAGGGGTTTTACATTAACCACTTAGTTCATGAACCATAACTAAGAAGTTACTGCAGTAAGCAAATGTTCAAGAAAGGAAGTATTTATAGAAGAAAGAAGTAAAGGAAATATAGAGAAGAAATGGGGAAGATGTGCATCCCAATTAGTAGATAGTTGTAGTGCCTCCGTTTTTTTAAAATAATAATAATAATGTTAAATAAAATAAAAGAAATTAAAAAAAAAGCCGTGATATTCCTCTAGGGTGAATTAGGGTAGAAATTGGGTTTCTTCCATCGTTTTGGTTGTGTAGAGAGAGAGTGTGCGGTGCCATTGCCATGGGATTGAGCTCCAATGTGGGCTACTGCATTTTCACCCAACCAATGCGCTGAAGGGCATTTTTTTTTTTTTTTTTTTGGAATGTTTAAGGAATCCTATGCCAAATGGCATCCCATGGAGTGTCATGGTTATTGTTGACGTGCAAATCCTCCTCCCACCTCCTAGCCGCACCAAAGACATTCTCCTGGCGCGCCAAACTCCTGCGCGGGTTTTTTTCAACGCCAAAAAAAAGGGGGATGGATTACGTCGATTGTTGTAGCCACATGTGCTTTGGGGGCGGGTGTTTTTTTTCGAGTGTTTAACCAAATAATAGAACGCAGCCCAGGCTCCTCATGGGCTTGGGGACGCGGCAGTTTTGTAGGAGGCGTGGTCTCCTCATAACAAATGATCTGCTGTTTCCCCTTGTAACAAAAAAATCTCCAGCCTGTGTATAAAAATAGGAGCTTTGAAATAGGGCACGTGAACCATTTGATTAAATGCATGGAAGGAAAGCAGTTTTAGGGACTGCAATGATAGCAGGATAAGCAAAAAAATGGGTCTATTTAAAATGCGTTGAACTGTTTGTTTGAATGCCTCAAAGAAATGCGGTCTCATAGAATGTTATGATTTGTAGGATGTGCAAAAAAATGAGTTTGTTGAAAAGGCCTTGGAAACTTTCAAGCATATGCAAAACCATAGCTTGCAAACTTAGCTATATTCTCCCATTGTGTGCCTAAATGGGAGTTTTAAATCAAGTATATGGACCGTAAAAGTGCATACAAAATGTGGGAATAAACACAAGGCATGAGAGCTGTTTGACTAAAATGCACGATAAAAATGCGGCTCTTTGGAAAGGAACACAGTATTATAGATTGAATACATATAGTTTTGCACATAATGGTTTGTTAGTTCTGTAGGTAAGTTGTGGATGTACAAACAAGTTGGTGCTCATAAGGATTGGTTGAGCTTGGATTCATTCATGGAGATATGCGTGCTCATAACCTCCTATGGTGGGCGAAAGCCAAATTTCATGACCTTTGCAAGCATCCTAACTCCTTGTGCCAAGATGCGAATTTTGGAGCAAGATTTTCGTGTGGTGGACTTGTTGTTTGTATGCATCCTAACTAGATTGGGGCACCTCATACACTGCATCATCGATTAACAGGATTTGTACGAAGTGGGTATGTTAAAAAGATCTAAAACTTTCAAGCAAATACTTATTACATTTGGAAAAATTCAAGTGATCGGGAAGTTGGTGTGATGTGGTGGAGGTTAGATCCGGCTCGTGAACCGGTTGGTGAAGTGCTCGAGCGAGATCTTGAACTAAAGCTGCGGCGGCTTCGACGACTTCGTTCTCCGGGCATGGTTCTTCTTCCCTTGCCTTTCATAATTCTCATGTTTTAGAACTCTTTTGCAACTAAACAGAATTTTAAATTATTAGGATTTTTAAATGCGGTTAAATGTCTCTTCAACTCATTTCAAAACAATAAAGTGTTGTGACGCAACTCTCGAAGCCATTATAACTCCTCTACTTTAAAACATGAACTATCACCCTCGCTTGAGATGATCTAGAAAACTCTTACTCTTTTGATCGCTTCAATATCATCTTAACGACCAGGACAAATTTGACTCTCCATTGATTCGATTGACCTCCTTCCCGCTGAAAATAGTTAAATTTTACAACTTTTGGAGACTCACTAAGTACCATTCGCAACTCGGAAACAAGATGTGAAGTTTCATTCGTGTACCTTGGTATACGAGAAGTCACCTTGATTTGTGGTTTGACTCGAAATGATCATATGACATCCTTTTGACGCTCTTGTAGGAGCCCCAGTTACATTGATTTACAACAAGGAGAGTTGTTAAAACTTGAAAGTTGGCTTTTGTTTTGGACTACCATTTGAAACCCGGAAAGAGAAATCACGTTCCGTCTTCGCAAACCTCTAGTGTTTATACTAGACAACTGCATGGAACTTTCGGTATAGGAAAGAGCACCTTTTGGGATAGTTTGGCAAAGCCGTTTTGTAGGCCTCCGAGTCGCAGTTTGACGAGGTCAAACTAGTCCAATTTCGTCTTGTCGCTCCAGAAAACTTGTTGCCGTTTGAACATGGTTCTCTAGTTCTCAGTCCCGTCGACTCTCATGAATTCTCTTTATATAGGGGAACTAGTAGGAGATGTCTCATTTCATGCTCTTCCATCGAACGTCATTTTGGACACGGTTTTCTGGGCCACTTGAGCTAACTTTTGTCTTTTTACAACTTGGGTGAACTACGACCAGTGGCCCCGGAAAACTAACCGCCAAACGCAAACCGTGCGCTCCTTTTCAATTCCGTCAGTTGCAATGAGCTCTTGGTATATCTGGGGACACGTAGAAAGTTAATCGTGATGTGTGTGCTCATTGGAAGATAACCTTTGGAAGCAGTTTCTTAGCCTCTGAGCCCGTTTTGTACGTTTTGCAGCTAGTGAGAAAATGTAAAAGTAGAAAGCTGCGGACCCTCGTAGGGTTGCCAAATCACCCTGGAAACTTTTAACACACGTAGATAACTGTTTAAAACACTATAATGAAACTTGTTGTGTGAATTGGAACTTTTGACAAAATGATGTTTTCTCTCTCTTCCTTTCTCTTTCTCTCTCCTAGGTTTATAAAATGCAGAAAAAAATGAAAGACATTTTATTTCGATTGGAAAATTGTAATTATTGTCTGATGTAAATGGGAAACTGAAAAAAGACAATTATGATTGATTAGGGTGGATGCCATAGTAGCGAATTATCGCTGATATCATGCTCACGTGGGTTTTGCAGGATGGATGAATGACAACGAAAAAGGTGATATGTAATTTAATTATCATTATTGTAATTCTTATAGGTCATTGTAAAATGAATAATTGTGTAATGTAGTCTCTTGTTACCGAAAATTTATAATTGAGATTTGTTAACATGCATGATATGCTAGTTTTAGGGATACTTAGGAAATGTGCATCTGATCACCAGTTCAGTTTGATTCTTAGTTGTGTATGGCAAAAAAAAATGGGGGTTTATTTACATAAAGTAAATTTGAAATTGAAGTTAATATATTGTAGTACCTTCTCAGTATTTAATAAACGATTAAATTAATTACTGGGTCATCTTCTTACCTTGCAAACTTAATAAAGAGCTTTGATGGGAACACTCAACATTAATAAATTATTCGTGCATAACTTGCCTGCATGTGTGATTCTTTTTCTTACCATATAAGAAATTAAATCACAGAATGACCTTAAACTTGTGCTTGATGCGACCTTCTAGGTTAGGTAAATACAACCCCTAGCTGGAGTTTACTGTCATAGTCTTTATGTCTAGCGACATTGTCGTGAACCCATATTTAGGAATGTCATGGTCCAACCTATCCTGAGTATGCGGTTTCCTTCTAGTTTTGGTAATCGCGAGAAGAATTTCCTCTCTTCAGGCTCGACACCAGGTTGAGTGGTGAATACCACCTTGGAAGTCACCTTATGAGTCCTTGTTAGAAAAAATGACTAAGCGGTGTAACCTTCCCATCTCAGTAAAGTGGGTAGAGATATTACTCACTTGTATCCTATTTGATTTTTCGAGCCGTATTTAAATTAGATCTAGAAATTATCTTCATCGATGAATGAAATCCTGTTGGATCCAAGCGACCTAAACAAAGATCACAATATAGTTTTTCTATGTCTTGCATTCTCGTTAGTGAACCCTTTTGTCCCTCGTAGATACATGTCTTGTTTTGGGTATGTGAAAATTTAGTGCCTTGACCTTTCACGAAAGGATTATAGGGTAAATACATTTTAACCTTAATCACACCTATAATAGAAATTGAAGCCCTAGGTGAAACTGGAATTAAGCTTAACCATGTGCTTCTTTAATATGTCAGATAAGTACTTTTGTAACTCTTGTGTTTAAAACGATAGTAATAATGAGATCCTAGTGCGACGCGAAAGTAAATCATATGAGAGTAAAACCAAAATTTGAGGTTGGAAATAATGTCACTGGGAGTCCTTATGACTTAATTTAAGCAACTTCATGTGTTACAAAGAATATGAATTGTCAAATGGTGTGATCAAACTTCGAGAAAACAAAGGATGTATATATATATAAATCAAATTTGGAATTCAGCAAGTTATTGTACTATAATAATAATAATAGGGAAATAACTATTCTGTGATCGAAGGATGTTCTTGGAAAAAGGCTATCTCGAATCTATGTCTTCCTTAATCCCAAGATTTCATCTTGACATCACGTTAGATTTTCTTGTGTAGCAAGAGTAAATTTTATACATTAAATAAACGTTTGAGAAGCAAAATCTTAACATAAGAATGAGAGAATTAGAATCTTGTAGGCATTTTGAAATATGGAAAAATACTTATGTAAGTTCTGAAGATTGTCATAAGGGTAAAGAGCAAAATTAAATGGTTGAACAATAAGTGAAAAGTGAAAAGAATTTTCAGAACATGTAGGTGGAAAAAGGGAGATAATTATGCTTACATAACAATGTTCTTGGGATGCTAATCGTAACTAAAATACATTTAAAGTAATGATGTGTTGTGGGTTCGCCATTCTTGAAGTCAGGTTCTTGTGGTTGGGTCTCTACTAGCAACCTTCCGTTGGGAAAAGTGTAGCGTCAACATGTATTTGGTGTTATCATGTGTCTATGTGGTTTGATGACTTTTGTAAGTGTCGTATACGTTGTCGAGTTTCCTACTTGGAGCCCTTACTGTGTTGTGTGTAGTGAGCAATGTAAGTCAAAAAAAATTATCCTGGTATTTTACTGTTGTTGTATTTGGGTGTGTAAAATGTGGGCACTACAATAGCAGAGCTAATTGCATGCACATAGAAGAAACTTAATAGATATGAACACACAAAACTATAAAACAAAGGCAGCTCTAGATCCGGATCTAAAATAACACAAAGTCTATTAAGAGATCTAAGATTAAAAGCAAAAACACAGTACACCGTGACACAAAGTTCTTGAAACCTGCTCCTTTGTATTCCTTTGCTCCAAGTTGCTCTCGGGGTTCAAGCACAAAGTCTAGAACACAATATTCTGCTTCTGCTACAAATTCCGATTGATCATTAACTGGAGGTTCTTCTCCTACTTATAGAATGTAGGAGGGAAAGTACAAATGGAAAACTCAAACCGAATGACACATAAACAACAACTAAAGATGACATTTGGAAATCATCCTCAACTATCTTCTCCTTAAGTGACACATGTATCACTTAACAAATAGAATGGTTCCACATGACTTTAAGCAATGGTTGTAAAACCAATAACTTAGAAGTTTTACAATTTCATCCGGGAACATAGAAAATAGAAGAAGTCATGCTAGCTGTAATGTTTGTCTTTTTCTTGTTCTGATATCGGATATACTTGCTCGAACATGTAATTCAAAGATCCTTCCATCTATTTTAGCCACTACTTCTTTCTCTCTGTCTGAATCTGCAAACCCTTCATTCAACACTTTGATGCACGCTTCCACATCTTCCAAACTTGGCCCAAACCTTGCATCTCTGCTGCGGTGCCACCACCATCACTTGATAGAATTCATCGTGAAAGGCTTGGTAGCTTTATCAATTCTCTTTTGTATCATCAAAAGAGATCCTTCCAGGGAATTAGGCACCTTAGTTGAGATAATCCGCACGTATGAAGTAACATTTCCGTCCACTCTCTCCTTAGTGAAAGAAATGACACTATCTGGTAAGTTTGATGTCCTACTCTCAAGTACCTGCATCCTCTTGACAAAACTCTGATTTCTAAACGGAAGATACTGCAAATTCTAGTTGCTTCCCCTTCTCAACTGATCCATCCGGTACAATCTGTTCCACAATCAATACATCTCCCGAGCAACTTGTTAATCTCGCCAAAATACTCAGGTTACTCTCTACAACTATATTCATGGCTTCTATGTTCACCATCGACTTACTTGATTGATTCTTGCATCATCCATAACCTTTAGGCGGGTGGCACTTCTCCAAGTTGTACAAAAGCAGACGAATAATCAAATCCTTCCATTTGTCAATAGCTTTTACTTGATTGCTTGCATCCTCCATTTCTGCATAAGATGATCACTCACCGCTCTTAAATGGGCTGAATGGAAGGTTTAGAAACCTTGGCTATGATCTCACATAATTGAGATACTTGCCTCGCAGCTCTTCTTTCTCGCCTTTTCACTGTCAAGCCTAAGGAATAAAGCATCCATCAATGTCTGCGTGTCCTGCTTCAATCCTTCAGTGGTGGCTTGACCGAGGGGTACTTTGGTTACTATCACATCCTCTGTCATGAGCTCCTCCTCTATCTTTCCTTCTGCCGGAATTGATATCTCAGAAAACTTCTCTCCCGAATCCTCGATGATCAACCTAGAAGTTGCTTTGGAAACTTTAGGCCTTTTGTCTCTTCCGCCTCGGATTTTGGAGTAGCTGCAAGTTGTGCTCCTCTAAGTTCATCTCCATTCTTACTTCTGGAACCAACTGCGAAGCCAACCATTCCGAGAAGTTACTTCTCAAAGAATGAGAAGTCGCTGAAGTCGCTGAGTGTACTACCATCTTCCGCTCTGCATCCTCTCCATCAGAAAGTGCCACAGTGTTATGGCTGCCATCTTCTAAATCATCCAAGGACAAAGCCCTTTCGAATTCCGCCATCTGCAACTTCAACGTATCCTCTAGAACAGGTGCTGAACGAAGTGGCTGAGGGGAGAAGATGAATGTCGCTGGATTCAGTAGAGGCATGGAAACATCCTGTTGCGGTGCAATAGTTGGTGAAGTACTGGGTACTGGAGAAACCGGAGCTAAAGTCATGGTCGTAGAAGTGATCCTCTCCTTGTATTGAGATCTTCTATGCACTTTCAACTTCTTGAATTTTCTCTGCTCTCTCCTCTGTGCTTTCACTTGAGGGAATCTCATGCGCTAAAGTTGCTCATGACTTGATTCATCAATGCTTCATCAAGGCAATATCCCTTCATCAAGAACTTGAGGTTTGAAGTATTCACCAACACAGACTCCCGACCTTTCTTCAATTGTGTTGCAGCCTCTTATGTTATTTTGCAGTATGGCTTTATCTCCTCCCATTTGATGGTAAGTGTCAAGTACCACATTCCCATTATCTTTAAGATCCACAGGTATCTGCGCTAGTCCAAAGTCGAACACTTGCTTTGCTTTGATAGCCTCATCTGAAATCTCTCTTTCTAACCTCGGACTCACTTTTGCACTTCATCCAAAATCTTCTAATGAAGGCACATGTGCGTACTCCTGGGAGAGAGATTGTCTTCCTGGCTACTCCAAATGGATCAAAGTTCAGCCGTGCAAGGAAGAACTCTTGCTCGTACTCGGATAACATTTGCACTTCCATCCCCGAGCTCTATGAATGCTAATGCAATTGTAATATCCCACAGTGATTGGGAAGAAGCCCGTAGACTTGTGCCGCTTTGACTGAAGGTCGTGTAACTTCACAAGTTGCCTACTCAGCTCCATGGCAATCAATCTATCATTCAGATGCTTGGGCATCTTTATTGGTTCTCCAGAAAAGCCTGTAACCTTGAGGTATGTGAAATCTACAAATTGAATGAATAGACTGCCAATCTTGGACACAGCTTCCCATGCTTCCTTGCTTACCCTGTTGGCCTTTAAGTCTTTTTCTAGCCTACAAATGAAATTATAGAAGAATTCATCATTGATCACTTTGAAATCTTTCTCTTTACACAGTCGTAAGCTGTGGGTAGCACTCGAAAATGGGGTCCTTAGAAAGAACAACACATCCATCCATCTTGGAAAAGATGCCTTGTGAAGTCTGCAGCATACACCAAGTATGAAGTCATCTTGAAGTGAAAGTATGCTTCACGCCTGGAGTTGCTCACTAATGTTGTTGCTAATAATTTCTGACCAATTGATTATAGAATCAACCTTGTTGATTTCAATGGTCCTGATGAAAGCATACATCCATGTATGGAAAGTGTAAGCATTCGCCTCGCCATTCATCCTGCATAGCAATTTGATGACATCATCTACCTCCTGCACCAAATTGGACCGTGGAAGAGTTCTCAGGAACTTTGAAGGAGATCTAGGATTCTTCATGTATCGGCTATTCATTATGCTCACGTAATCAGCTCTATGCTTCTCCCACCTGCTGCCGGCATCCTAAAGACTAATGGAAGTCACCACCTTTCACACTGGAATCTTCAAACAATAATTGATGAACTCTGCGTCCAAACAAATTATTGTCTTTCCCGAAGCATCACGCACTGATCTGGATGAAGGATGGTAAGATCTAGCGCACTCCATAACAAAATTTGGCAACTGGGCTATACATTGAAAAATTGCGGCACTCGGATAATTCCACGCTTTTAACCGCACGCATGAGTCAAGTCTTGTTATCCTGTAAAATTGACGAGGGCAATTTTACAAGTAACCATACCAAAAAAATTCTAGTTCCTCGTCGGGGTCCCTCAGCGTTTGAAATGTTGTAAAATCCCTTTCCGGAAATCTAGTTTTCCGAACTTAGTCATTTTGGCCTTTTTTGGTTGGCGCACCTTTTATCTATGCAACACAGGATAAATTTGCACCCCCTTTATTTCCTTTGGCGCACCCTTTGAAGTGTTGACACAACAATTGTTGCGCCTTCCCGTGATGCGCCTTTCTTTCCTGCGCCAAGGCACATGCGCCTTCCTATCAACAACAAAAATGTTGCACCATATTTTGGTGCACCAAGGCACTCAAAATCCAGTGTCGATAGTCCTAAATTTGCGCTTAAGGTGTAGATAATTTCATGTTGACAAAAACATATCCGCGCCACTGGGCGCAAAGTTTTCCATGTTGACACGTGTTTTGGTGCACCCCTTTAAAAAGTGGTTGGCACATTTATTACACTTTTGGCTATATATAGGTGCATCCGCCCTGTCACTTTCACAATCAAAAACACGTGAAAATCTTTATTCCTCTGCACCTGTCAGTGCGCCCATCATCCTCGTGTCACGTTCGTGGACCCCACTTCATTTCTCTCATTCTATATATTCTGGTAAGTGGTCCTTGCTTCTCTTGTGTTTTTGTTTTTGTTGGTTGTTTGTGAAGTATGATGAAATGAATCTGAGAAACCATAAACCCCTCCTACCCGTTTTTACAAATCTTCCCTCCCAAGCCGTTTCCACCCTCTTTCCAGATCTGCTGGCCAAGAGGGCTCTGCCTCAAAAATGAACCCAGACCTCTTTGCTATGTTCCCATCACTGTCGAATCATGTTGAGAAAACCTAAAAAAATCAAAAACCTAAGAGGAGAAAACCTAAAAAGTTATCATTTCCACCCACAGTTTTCCTTTGGTGCATACGTCATTCCTGTTACAAAGAACACAATCACGCCAAAGGTGCACTGACCCTGATTGCAGCACGCACCTTTCTTGCGCCATACAAAACCAAAACCTTTCTCAGGCACTGGCGCAATCCCACTTACAACAACAAAAGTGCCATGCAAGCTTTTCTGCGCGCCGTAACAAAGGCCCCCTTTGCACACATAAAATTATTTCTACACACATTGATCTTGTGCCCCTCGGAGCACCAAAATTCCATGTTACATGTTACATACCTGCGCCATTGGCACATCCTGCTCCCATGCAACACCAAAATTATTTGCGCCCAGTATAAAAACCTCATATAAATGGCGCAGCGCACCCTGTCTACAACAACAATGATGTTATATGCAAAATCCTCGCCTTGCACCCTTTGGCATTGATTTCTTCCTTATAACACTCTTGTTTCAGTGCGCCATACTTTTGACCCTGCAGCCTGCAAATTTCCTGCGTTGCACCCAGAGGCTTTTAAATTGCTAACTCCTCATTCTGTAAAGCTTTAATGGAAGATCTGATAGCTAACATGGCTCTTCTACGTTGGACTTCGCTCCTTCTTCTTGCAGATCAGCAACTGAACTCAGATCCACATATGTCTACATCAAGCAAAAGGCCAACCAAGTCAAAGGGTAAGGCTAAGCTCACAGAGGAAGAGATGAAATACAAATATCAAAGGGTCAGAATGCCCGAGTCCCAAGCAGAATGTGACCTAGACATTAGAGATTCCGAACTCGGCCACATCGACATGGATGATTTTGGGCCAGAACCAGGAGGGTCACAGGCAGTCCTTGGATGGACAAACTAGTAGGCAGTGGTCTGCATTTTGCTGGGGGAATCCCCATCAGTGCAGTGAATAATGAGTTTATGATGGTGGTGGCCCACTGTTATAACAAAGACACAAGGTGTGTCGAAAACGAAAAGGGCGAGGTTATAATCAACCTCACTGCCCGACACTTCGAGATCATGCTAGGCATTCCCCACCACCGACATTTTGTGGCTGTAAGCCAAGAAGACTACATCAAGGCATGGGAGGATAATGAAGAAAATGCATGTAGCTGATGAACGAAGTGTATTTGAAGAATAAGAAGGTGATAACTAGGTGGCCACAGGTTATTCACCGTAGCGACTTCTCCGAGGAACCGAAACAATACCATCACATTCCTAAGTAGAGTTTTCGGGATTTCTGATGCCCATTACTTTCACAAATGGATGCTCACGTACTGAAACCATGAATAAGAACGTGCACGATCGGCGCTTTGAGTGGGCGGAGATCATAAGCGGCACCATCTCTCGAGCAGCTCCAACAACTCACCACAATGGGAGGTTCTACATGAACTCCTACATGGTCTACGTTGTAGCCTCAGAGAGGGATTATCCAACACTAAGTCAATGCGGGGTTTGGCCTTAGGTGAAAATATAGGAACACTACCTAGAGTTGAGGTGAGAACAACATCCCATAGTTCACCAAGATCAATGATGCTTTCTTCTATGGCATTATCTGCCTTTTGAGGCCAAAAATGACTCATGGTCGGACGACCAAGAGCATAGTCACAAAGAATCGAGAAGTGGGGGGCATTGTTTACACAATTCCCCACTTTCACTTATCTCAGGGCAGCTAACTTCTTGGGGAGCCCACTAAATTACCGAGGTATGTAGGCCCTAAGTTGATCTTGTTGGAGTTTTCCGGTGCAGCTTATAACATATCATGAGAAGTGCCTCGAAAAAAGAAGGGTGGAACTCCTTTCCCTCTTACAAGTGGGCGAGATACACTTGCACTTCTCACACCAAAGCCCGGGAAATATTTGTAGAGCTGGAATTGCTTAACTTAAAGCACAATTTTTCTCGACAAGGCCCACCTTACATCCAAGAAATTGCCTCCCTAAGGCAAAACTTCGATCCGATCCACGTTCCACAGATCGAGGACATCTACATCGACCTATATCATGAGGTCAAACTCAGAAGAAAGGATCACTCTCATCTGCCTGGCATATAGATTATTCAATATGGCGTGGCCATTGTTCCAAAAGGTTATCAAACAACTGATCAAGAAGTTGATCAGGTGTATCTAGACACGGATGGGGACAGCTGGCCGTTTGCCGAAATAGATAGAACAAAGGCACCTCAGACCATTGAGGTAAGGGTTAAGGAAACATTACGGCGAATAGAACATTGGTGCAGAATGAATGGCCTTATCTACCTTGGAGTAGATTTCACCACGTCCCCTTTGGGAAACGCACCTGTCAAGCCGAAACATCTGCCAAAGGGCAAAGGTAAGGATAAAGAGGGAGAATCAAGCTCCACTCAAGAAGAAGCTCCTGAGAGTCCTCCCTCCGCCGCACAGAACAGGTTGTAACCCTAGTATCCTTGGAGAAAGAAGCGGCAGAGAGCGTTCCAATGGGCACATCCACTTAGGATGTTGCCACTACTACAACCATGGAGGTTCCCACCGTCCCTTCTCCCCCTCCTCATGTGACTCAAGTGACCATTTATTTGGTCGTATCCTCTCCCCCATCTTCCATTGCTCCTCCTTCCTCTTCCTCCATTTTCTCTTCTCTCGCGGAGCTGTCCCCCACCATTTCTTCTCTCATCTCTCAGCTCCCTTCCATTCCCACGACTACCTCACCTGCAATGTCTCTTCCTCCCGTGAGCACTTTCTTGGCCTCTCTCTCGATGCCGCCACTAAGTGTCTCGACCCATTTTCCCTCATCCACTGCAGCTGCTCCCTCTTCCACCTCTGGTCCCACTCCCTTAAGTCCAGCATGGATCTCCTAGCACCTAATTCAAGCATAAGAGGAAAGTCCCCATTGCACCAATGGACTTTTCCGTCATCCCATCAAAAGGGGCTAAGAAGCAAAAACCGATAACCCGCTTCTCTCAGAGTGCATCGGGAGAAAGAGTGATGGATATTGCGTATCCCGATCCTTCAAAGGATAAAAAGGATTTGTCCCCTACAGATTATACAGTGACGTAGGTCACAATGGGAACGTCATCTGAAAGCCTTCAAGGAGAGGCCCTATCTGCGGTGGATGCCCTTTGCAAGAAGCTTCAAGAAGAAAAGGAAGAGAAGAGGCTACTAAAGGAGCAAAATAAGAATCTTCTCCATGCCCTGCAGAAAATGGGTAGTGCACCTCCTACAACTGCCACCGCCTCCCGAGGTCCTAAGCCGTGAAGATTGGTGAACAAGGTATGGCAGTATCCGCCTGGAGAGACCAGATCCTCAAAGATAGCAAGGAAGTAATTGTCAAGTTCACCGAATTATATCAGAACATTGGTCGGGTGAATAAGGAACTCTAGGTGATTGCGGGACCTATCTCCGAAGTGTTGGACCATGCTAGGTTGCAACATGAGACATTCCAGAAGATGCTCGACTGTTCGGTCGATGATTTAGTTAAATTCGGTGTCTTCGATCACCCCAGGGTACCCAGCAAAATCCTTGCTACTTTGGACTACCGGTCGATCAGATGGAATTTGTCCTGGAGAAGATAGACAAGGTCAAGGAGGAAGCCCTGGATGCGATACATCAAATGGAGCAAATTGTCCTAAGAATGTCTCCGAGCTTGCTCACTCCTTCTTTCGCCTTGAGGAAGGCAGATGAAACTATTCGGATCTTCAAGGAAATCATCTCACAAGGGCTAGGGCCAAAAGTCACTTTTGACACTGAATCCATCAATAATCTTCGGCCTTAGTGATTTTGTGGGGTACCCATGAGGTAGGTAATGAATATTTCAAGCTCCCAAAAACTCGAGAGATGAGCGGGAGACTTGCGAGGTCATCGGCAATCATACCAAGGGTCCTGCCCAGGGTCAACTTCAACCGATGGTCAGTAAATTCATGGAATATCGGACCCAGTTCCACATTACCTCTCCCGAACAACAAAAGAAGCAAGATACTCCCTTTCAGCCACGAGACGATGATGAATAGCCTTCTTCCTCTTAGCTTTATTTTTGTAAATATCTAATAGTATGTTAGCACAAACGATGACATAATCCATGTTGCACCATGGGATGTTGTCATCCATCAAGTTGCCCAAAGTCAACAGTTGACTTTTAGATATTTTGAGATACTTTGTAATTAGTTGTTGGTTTCTTTTTGCTCTCTCTCTTCTCCTTCTTCTATATATACTTGAATACTTGTTGTATTCAGGTATGGACACTTTTTAGATGAAAAATAGAAGTAAGGATAAAAGGATTAGTACTTTTTATAATGTAAGAAGAAAATTAATACAATATTGAGACTTTGTGTTGAATACCTATGTTATGCATCAGAACTTTCTTATGTTAGATCTGTATGTTTATTCTGTTGAATCTACCTCTACTTTTTGTCATTTGTTCATCAGTATTGCTTTGTTCGTTTATGCAAGTAGGTTTGGCTCCATTTATTACCAACCCCAAAACATAGACCTTCTAACCTTTCTGCTTTGGAATTCATTTCTTTTCTCCCTTCGGATTTGTCCTATCTTCGTCTTTCCCTTCTTTCCTTTCTTTTCATAGTCGGAAATACCCCAACTGGGATAAGATCCCAAACCCCGAAGGTGGAATATTGTGAGACTTGCACATATTCTGCTTTGGTGGAATAGCAATAAACCAGTTTCACTTTGCTGACTCAAAGAAGGGCTATGCCCTGCACACTGTTGGCTCGTCTATCCATAGTTCTACCCAAGCGACAGATTTTCGGACCAACAAGTCTTTCCCGCTCTGGATCTATCAATCAAATCGGAAAGAGGTTCCAGGCCTAGATCTGTGTCTCCTATGTCTGCAAGTTTGGAAGTAATGCATCACTCTATCGTGCTTTCTTTTTCATCTCTCTTCGTCATGGCTTTGTCAATCTTTATCTGAATAATTCTTTTTCTTCTTACTTGGTTGTATTTCTTCAATACTGGTGTAGATCTGGACAATTCTTTAGATTCAGAGGATATATGCAATGTATTGGACATTGATAAAAGCTCCTTTTCCTTTGTAAAGCACATGTAGAGAATTCCTCAAATTTATTCAGACAAAAATGGCCACAGGAGCATGAATAGTGAATTTTAACTCTAAAAATCTACACTTTTCAAGCCCACTTGCCCCAAAATTTTTGTTTAATTTGCACACAAAGAGAGCATGAATCATTTCAACAACATTTGAGCACTTGTAACACCTATGCAAACAATTATGCAGACAAAGATCCACCTCCTTCAAAGCATGCACCAAATCTAAAAGCTTTTAGCCTTGTTGCCACCTTGCCTGAGCAAAATCCTTCTTCAAATGGGGGCGCACTTTTCCTCTTGGCTGCAATTCTTTACCTGTGAATTAAATAATTCACCCATATGGCTGCCCATGCTTATATAACCTTCACAATTCTATAATTAATAATTGCCCTAACAATTAAAGGCAATTAATTAATTAAAAATCATGCTCTTCTCTTTTAAAAATAGCATGTTTAAGGACAGCCATCTAATAAATTAAATTAATCTAATTTAATCCTTCACACATCACTTCACTTAAGCTTCACAGTGTGCCTTGACCATAGCCACTGAAAATAGAAATTAATTTAATGATTTAATGCCTTAAAAATCATTAAATAACTCTCAAATGGGGCGCACTTTTTGAAAGAGAGGGGGCAGCCACTAAATAAATTAAATTTAATACATTTAATCCATTTCTTTTATTCCCTCTTTGATTTGTTGACTTCCTCCAAACTTGGGCGCACTTTTTAGAATAATAGATTAATTAAAATAATCATTTCAAGGTGTCATCATGTCACCAAAGGGGGCGCTCTTTTTTGCACATATAATTCTATTTTTAAGAATTTTTCACAATGGGATTCTTTACCCTGCAAGGTAGGCACTAAAATCCCATGATCCACTTAAGTGATTTGACTTTGACAATGGGATTATTTACCCTGCAAGGCAGGCACTAAAATCCCATGATTTCACTTAAGTCACTTTCCTTTTATTTTATCATGGGAATTTTCACCTGCAAAGGCATGTAATAAATTCCTGCCTGCCTGCGGCCTCTAACTTTCCCATTACAGCTTAAGTGAATTTTATAACATGGGAAAAAGTACCCTGCTAGGCAGGTATAAAATTCCCACCTTGCCTGCTGCTTGTATTTTTCCCATTGCAACTTAAATCCTTTGTTTTCCAAAAATGTGCCCAACCTGCACGGGCTTTTCCATGCACGACTTTGCTTTTTCCCAGTGATCTAAACCTCGATGGCGACTTCCTCCGGGCATAACGTGCGTATATGTTTTCTAGTTGCTCTAGGCCAAAAATCGGGCTCACCCGGCAAAGGAATTGTTCCAGAGAAATTTCATAGAAAACGAAATGGGACAACACAAAAACATGAAAAATTGCCAAAAGTCACAAATAAAGCCCAAAACTTATTCCTAGTTAAAACCCTTCTGGTACATAAGAGTAATAACATATTAGATCATAATAGAGTTAAAACGGAGTGGAAATAGCCTCATACGGGGCTCAAAATAATTAAATATAAATTTTCCGCATACAAATCCCGACGACAAAATATAACAATTTTGGGCATTTGGGTATTTGGCGAAAAAAGGCTAATATGGCTCTTTGGGAATATCTTGACACAATACAAGAACTTTCAAGCAATAAAAACACAAAACGACCCATTATTTTAAAAGTACGAAAAAAATTCGGATAGGGTAGTCGTAGATTTCAGGATGAAATATGGGTGACACCACATCGGAAACCATGATCACTAACTTCTGAAAATTAGAAACATACCTCTCCACTAAAGTCTCTTGTTTCAGCTATGCTAACTCTCTGAAATGAACTTCTGGATCTTTCCTATCAAATCTTTCAGTTAACCTTTGACTAAACTCCTCAAGTGTTGTAATGAAGCCATGTCCTTATGTCACAAGGCCATGATACCACCATTCATGAGCTATATCTTCCAAGTGAAGGGTGAAAAACTTGAGAGCTTCCTCTTCATATATTGGATTTAATGAGAGGTAGGTGTCTAATTTTTGTAGCCAAGCCCTTGCAGAACACTTATTTGTCCCATCATAAGTAGGAAGAGTGATTTTACCCAATCGGTGTTGGATATCTTTCCTCGGTTCAGTTGTTGGTTCACTCTCTTCTTTGGTCATTCAGTCCTTCTTAGTTGGCAAAAGTCTCTAAATAAAAGAAGCTCCCTTGTGTTGGGGTTCAAATATGCATACTCATCCCCATACATGTTGATTTCATATGCAAACACATGAGTGGATGGTTTCTCTCTCTCTCTCTCTCCTTTTTGGTTCCTCTCTCTGAAGGAAACTTGCATGAAAGAACTTAGAGGAGTTCTTGTTTGAAACCCTATTTGCATGTAAAGTAGAAGAGTTGCACTCACCTTGATTGTCATGACTCCCTTGAGGGTTTTTCCTGTTGATATTTGTCCCTTATAGAGCTATTCCCAAATTTGTAATGGATCTTATAAAGGAGTCTCTAAGATCCTTGTGTGATTCCATGAGGTTTTGCAGCTCTCTGTTACCCCTAGTAAATATCTCATTCATGTAGCTCAACTCATCATTTGGAGTTGGTATTTCTTCATCATCCATCCCTCCTCTTCCTGGAGTTATTCTCTGATAACGGTGTCTAAAATGATCTTCACCTCTGTCCATACAAATATGAAATATGAAATCTGAATCTTTCCCCTACAGGCTAGGAGGAAAACCTCGCTCTAATACCACTGTAATGTCCCCTGAAGGACAATATTGAATGCACAAAGGATTCTAATGCAAACCCAGATGAAAATAGAACACCAATATAGAAGAAAATACTGCACAACTATTTTCCTCTAGAAAATGTGATTTGAACCAAAGAAGGCAAATACAATATAAAATAACAAACAACTCTTTTTCTGATTTTTAATATAAAAACTGATTTATGGAGAATAATGAAATAGATTGGTACCAATATAGGAGCTCCGAATCTAATTTTTATTAATAAAAAGTATCCAAATCTGACCTGCGATTACAACTATATAAAGAGGGTTCAAAACCCCACAAAAATGATAAAAAAGTATTGGAATAATTATCTGGAAATGAACTCCCAACAACAGATGTAAAAACTTATTTTTAGACCTCCTTAAACACTGCAAAATTAGCTCCAATTGGGTCGCTCCAGTTGATATATAACTTGATTCAATAATCAGATTCTTAACCCGAGTCTTTTCCATTCTTCCTTCTCCTTTTTTTGAAGGGTTTCATCCTCATATAGTTGTAGTTGTAGCTCCTTAGATCTCAGCCAAATTTAGAAAATATGGAGTGATAGAATGAATTCCCAAGCAAGTCAAATTTTCCCTAAAAGGAAAGAAGAGACCCAAAGGCAACCTCATAAACCTCCAATCAACATGCAATAATTTTTTAATGTATTGTCCCCCCATTTCCCTTCCTAGGCCAAGTCGCAATTTCCTTAGGGAGAATACAAAAATATATTGGCTTCTTTATCCTTTCTAATTCCCATTCCCTTTTTAAGTCAAGTCACATTTTCTCCTAGGATGAATACAAAATACATTTGAACCTTTTTCTATCCTAGATTTGTCATAATATTAAGTCATAAAATTATTATAAGTGAACTTTTATATATTTTTCTTTTTTTAGCGGCACTTTATAATCATTTAAAAATGACTTAAGTCACCCTTATGTTTCCCCCTTAGTCGTCGGGTAGACAAAGTAGGCCAAGGGTCTTCAATAATGTTATTTTAGAAAGATGGACATTTCATTGTATGAATGTGCTAGATATGTACTTTGTAGTGCTCTTGTGCCTTTGTGCAAGCTTAGGTGGTGATAGATAACTCTTATAGTGCTTGGCCCCTTTATTTGAAAGAAGTGGCTAAGTATATATATGATTCCCTTATTTGAATTTCGTAATTGACAACTAAAAGGATGACCCAAAGTATAAAAAGGTGACCAAGAAGCGAAAAAAGAGACCCAAAAGAGTAACAAGAAGAAAGATAGGGACATGAGCGCCCATGAGGGATAGGAGCACCTAGGCACTAGTGTTCGAGGCCCTCAAAAGGTAAATCAGTCAAGTGCTGACAGAATTTTCAAATGCATAAAGCCAATAAAGTGTAAGAGATAAAGAAACCACAAAGAAAAAAGGAGTTTTCAACCGCTAGTTTTCTTGCTTAGGAATCATGTATACATTAGTATGCTTTATGACCTATAAATGTACCCAAGTGTATAGACTTTACGTCTACAATGCAAAAAAAGGTAGGGTGGAAGATTCAACTTGAAATAATTTTTGCCTGCTTGTTTGGTTATAGTGTAAGGACCATACCACGAGGTCAAATTTTATTGTGCAAACTAGCAATTCATTCCTTCTAAAGCAAAACTAGACCTTATCACCAAATCTGAAATGAGGCGGAACCTTGTGTTGATCATGGAATTGTTTATATGTTAGAAATAATCTAACACTTAATTCACCATATGTGGATTAATGTGTAATTATAATAAAGTAATTATTTAATTACTTTAGTTAGCTTAGTTGTTAGTGTGTTGTTATCATCCCTTAGATTGTGGAGGATGTTCTTTAGTTAGAATATTGTTCTCGGATGATTTCCTGTAGAAGCTTTTTAGGGGCAATATGCTATTTCTGCATATTTGCTTTGTTTAGGAGATTTGTTCCATGTATTGTGGAAGAGATAGAAGCTGTCCAATATCTATAAATATTGCAGCTCTCTCTTTTGGTTGTAATGCTTCATTTTATATTAATAAAATCACAGCAAGCTCCGCCTTGTTTTTGCAATTTAATCTGGTTTACAGATTTCATTTGGTACTAGAGCAGGTGAGTTAAGGCTGTAGATAATTGTTGAGGAAGTGTTAGAAGATTTGAGGAAGGAGGACTAGAAGCCTGAGCCAGGAGGAGCCATAGATGCCCCCAGCCTCTTCACAGCCCCTGCCCCTTCTCCACACACCCGGCAACAGTAGAAGCAACAAGAATATAAAAAAAAAAAAATTGGAAGGGCAATCACAGGCCAGAACACCTGGATGCACCTCCCAACTCCATTATTGTTTTCCAGGTGAAATTATTTCAATTGAGGAGATATTTGTCAATTTATTTTAATATTTGATGTTGTATTAAATTGCAAATATAACAAATATTATTTTGAAATCTGATTATTTCATTGATAAAAAAAGAGTTTCATACAATTGGGGTTGTTATCTATACATAAGATACCCCCCTAATCCTACTTCTAATTCAAGCGGATCCCCAATTCTGGAGGCATCGCTTCTATGTACTGTATCAATTGTCTATTTCACAGATTTACAGCAGTGAATAGACATATGGAGCAGTGAATCGAAATTCAAAGAGCCAAATCCAGGAGAGGACCACAACCAACGTCCAAGAAACGCCGAGCCAACCTCTGTCTGGAATCCAAACGTCGTTCCATAAGCAAAACATTGTCCAAAGTTCTGAAGCAAAGCCCTGCTAAAACCGTCTTAATGCGGCTTGAAAGCATTAAAAAATGGCAATAAAAAGTGAAGGAGAGAATGGCGGTGGAAGAAACAAAGGGGCGGAGGCAATACAAGACTGATCCACGCCAAGTAAGCCCTAAATCGATTTTTTTGTAAAAAAAAAAATTCCATTTTTGGACAATGAGAAAAAAATTAGAAGTAGAAAAAAAAATTTCCATTTTAGGAAAGGGGTCCGGAAAGATCATAAAATCAAAACTTGTATTTGTCATTACTTTCCACCGGTACCTCGGATTGAGGTGTTGTTTTTTTTTTAAGTATATATTTTTTCAAGCTCTACGCTTTGGTCAAGTCAAAGAGGCCAAAGACCCCAAAACTAAATTTGTAAGGGAAAAGAGGCCAAAGTGCCCACAAATTTAAAAAATTGTGAAAATATTAATTTTTCAGTAAACAAGAAGGGGGGTGCAATTTTCTTTTTCTATTTACAAGATGTTTGTAAAAACGGCTGATAGTGCCGAAAAAATCATTGTAAAAGGCCAAAAAGGAGCCCACACTCAATAAAAATCAATTTTTTTTTGGGGTGTGTATTGATTTGAGGGGGGATTTGTTTCGTGTTTGATTCTCTATCTCTCTTTTCTTTCATGCACAAATGGCTAACAATGCGCCCAAATTCTTTTTGCCCGATTCACAACTCCTACGAGGAGATAATTATGTTGCATGGAAAATGAAAATTAAAACTCAACTTGAATTTGAGGACATAATTGGTGTAGTTGATGGCTCGATAACGAGACCAGAAAATGATATTGCTCAACAACGTGTGTTTGATCGTGCTAATCAAAAGGAAAAACTTATAATTCTATTTGGTGTAACTGATGATGTACAACCTCATATTCGTCAAGCGACAACTACAAAAGAAGCATGGGATAAACTAGCAACTGTATATGAAGCTAAGAACAAAAATGCTATTTTGCAATTACAAACACAACTCCATTGTCTCAAAATGAATTCTAATGAGTCTATTGAAGGTTTTCTAAAGCGTGTTGCTATATTGAGATCATCTCTCCAAGCTTTGGAAGTAGAGGTCACTAATGAATCTCTTGTCCCTATTGTATTGAGAGCTTTACCAGCCTCATACAAAATATTTGTCACAACTCTCAACATTATGGGTCCAACTACAAGTTTTGAAGAGTTAGTGAACATGTTACAACAGGAAGAGTCCATGAAAAACCTAGAAGATGAGGAACAAGCCCTCTCTTCATTCCATAAGGGAAAGAAATAGATTCATACAACTGGTAAGCAACACAAGCAACATTCTCAACAGAATACTCAAGGGAACACTCAACAAAAGCAGTGTCAGATTTGTGGCAGAAAAGGACATGACTTAAAAGATTGTTGGTATAACACATTTCAGAAGGGTTCATCTAGTGGCAAGAAGCCAAATTTTCAACAATCTAGTCAGGGTTATCAAAACAAACAACAAGGACAAAGGAAAAGTAACTGGAAAAAGAAAACACCGCAGCACGACAACATTGTTGAAGAAGAAGATAACTCACCAGATGAGGACTTCCTATTTGCTACACAATCAACTCAAGAAATCAATTCACCACAGCAATTTGGTATGTTGACTCAGGAGCAACAAGACATATGACCGGGAGAAATGATTGGTTCTTAGAGTTAAAGAATACACCTAACAAAGACTCTGTTTCGTTGGGTGATGATTCATCGTACAAAGTACAAGGAATTGGAAACATCTCCTTACCTCTTGGATCAAGAAAGTGCACAATAAGAGATGTTCTATATGTTCCTGGATTGACAAAGAATCTACTTTCAGTAAGTCAGCTTTTGGAGCACAACTTAAAAGTGGATTTTGATTGTACAGATGGAAAGAAGATGTGTTTAATCAAAGATAAGTCTAAAAACTCCAACATTATTGCACGAGCTTCTGGTGTAGGTCGTATGTTTTAGTTGGATTTTGTTCAAACCAAAAATCAAGCCCTTGTAGCTAAGGATACATCATCGGCACAATTGTGGCATCGAAGATTTGGCCATGTAAGTTTTGGCTATCTTGAAACACTTCGAAAAAATAATATGGTAAGAGGACTGCCAAATTTCAAGAAAAATACAGACAAGTGCACAAATTGTTTGGCAGGAAAACAACATAGAGCTTCTTTTCAAAAAGCAGTACATTCAGGGCCCATGGTAAACTTGATTTGGTGCATACCGATCTGTGCGGACCTATGAGACCTAGTCATTCAGGGTTTCAATATTTTATGCTTTTTGTTGATGATTACTCATGAAAAATGTGGGTATACTTGCATTCGCACCAAAGACCAAGCCTTTGAAACTTTCAAGAAATTCAAAGTAGCTTGTGAAAATGCAACTGGTAAGAAAATAAAAACACTCCGCTCAGATCGAGGGGGTGAATACACCAGTAATGAGTTCAAAGCTTTTTTGGAAACACATGGAATTCGTCGGCAAATGGCACCTCCATATACACCACAACAAAATGGTGTTGTTGAAAGAAGGAATAGAACTATAATGGAAATGGTAAGGTGTATGATTGATGACTCAGGCTTGAGTAAAACATATTGGGCAAAAGCAGTAAAAATAGCAGTTTATCTGCTGAATAGAGTTCCCACTTCCGCACTTGATGGAATAACACCACAAGAAGCTTGGTCAGGGAACAAACCATCTATAAAACACCTTAGAGTTTTTGGATGCAAGGAAAGTATGCACATTCCTAAGAAAAAGATAACTAAACTTGATATGAAATCAGAATAACTTATATTCTTGGGATACAGTGATGAAGCCTTGGGATACAGGTTAATGGATCCAAAAACAAGAAAAAATTTCACAAGTAGAGATGTTGAGTTTTTTGAAAATAAAGAAGCAGATGCTCCTTCCATAAACTCACAAAACAATCCTACTAAGAAAATAGAAGATGTTCTTGATGAAGATAATGATGATGAGGATAATTCAACTCCTCCATCTACAGGAACAACTAAACGTATGCCTAAGTGGTATACTAATCTAATTCGAGATGCTAAGTTGGATAGTGATCCTAACACATCCACTTCAGGACCTAGAACTCGTAGTATGACTCAAAATGAGGTAAACTTAGCCTTAATGAGTACAGTAATTGAATCAAGTGAGCCCACTATAGTTCAAGATGCCCAGTCAAAACCTTGGTCAGATGCTATGAATTCAGAATTCAACTCTTTGATTAAGAATAATACATGGCAACTTACAGATCTTCCACCAGGGAAGAAGGCAATAGGTTGCAAATGGATATTTAAAACAAAGTACAAATCAAATGGAAGCATTGATAAATACAAGGCAAGATTGGTAGCTAAGGGTTATGCACAAAAAAGAAGGCATTGATTATGAAGAAACATTCGCACCAACAACTAAGATTAAAACAATCAGGATGATATTTTCTCTAGCTGCACAATTTGGTTGGAAAGTTCATCAAATGGATGTAAAAAGTGCATTTCTCAATGGGGATTTACAGGAAGAAGTCTACATGACTCAACCAGAAGGTTTTGTCATACCAGGTAAAGAAGGAAAGGTATGTAGACTCATAAAGTCACTGTACGGTCTCAAACAGGCTCCCAGGGCATGGTACATAAAGATTGATGAGCATCTCATCAAACATGGATTCAAAAGAAGTCCATATGATCCTAATCTCTATCTCAAAAAGAAAGGGGGGGAGATAGTGATCATAGTAGTATATGTCGATGATCTAGTCATCACTGGAAGTTCGGTGAAGATGATTGAAACAACTAAGGAAGATCTAAATCGATCATTCGACATGACAGATCTCGGGCTTCTTCATTATTGTCTTGGACTTGAAGTATGGCAAAAGGAAAATCACATCTTTGTTACTCAACTAAAATATGCCAAGACAATGCTCGAGAAATTCAGAATGATGGATAGTATACCAATGGCTACACCTATGGAGACAAGGCTTCAATTGTCTCACACAGATCCATCAGAACAAGTAAATGTTACTCTTTATCGATAGTTGATTGGGAGTCTCATTTACTTAACTTATTCTAGGCCAGATATCAGCTATGCAGTCAGTTATCTTTCTCGATTTATGCAAGAACCAAGGGTTTGTCACTGGAAAGCAACAAAGAGGGTACTGAGATACATCAAAGGAACCATGGACTTTGGCCTAGAATACAAGAAGAATGATAACTTCTTCTTGATAGGATATACAGATTCAGATCATGCAGGTAACGTTGATGATAGGAAGTCCACTTCAGGATTTGTGTTCTTTTTGGGATCTGGACCTATTTCATGGGGGAGCAAGAAACAAAATTGTGTTTGAGGTCTTCCATGAAATATCGCGCGGCGGAGGAGGCATCATGTCGTGAGCGATTTTGGCTCGAGGACGGATACTTGAAGGATTGGGAATTCCATAGGATCATCCAACAATCCTACATGTAGACAATGAAGGAGTAATAAAACTTGTTCGAATCTAGTTTTCATGAACGCACCAAACACATTGAGGTGCAGGTACATTTCATTCGCGAACAAGTTCAGAACAACAACATTCAGCTTCAGCATTGCCCGACAGAACATCAGCGTGCAGATATCTTCACAAAATCTCTTGCACGTCCTAAATTTGAGGCATTCAGAGTATTTCTCTCCTGTTCACTTCAGAATATGATGAATTAAGGGGGGGAATGTTAGAAATAATCTAACACTTAATTCACCATATGTGGATTAATGTGTAATTATAATAAAGTAATTATTTAATTACTTTAGTTAGCTTAGTTGTTAGTGTGTTGTTATCATCCCTTAGATTGTGGAGGATGTTCTTTAGTTAGAATATTGTTCTCGGATGATTTCCTGTAGAAGCTTTTTAGGGGCAATATGCTATTTCTGCATATTTTCTTTGTTTAGGAGATTTGTTCCATGTATTGTGGAAGAGATAGAAGTTGTCCAATATCTATAAATATTGCAGCTCTCTCTTTTGGTTGTAATGCTTCATTTTATATTAATAAAATCACAGCAAGCTCCGCCTTGTTTTTGCAATTTAATCTAGTTTACATATTTCATTATACTTTAGATTCGTCTTACAGTAAAATATCGTGGACTTATTGAGGAGTGTATTCAATCTTTTCAGCGAATCTTTTTTCCTTTTCTGCTTCAATTTTTCCATGAGATGTGTATTCCATTATATGCACTAGAATGCATACATCAATGGGTGCCATAAGATGAATTCATAACAAACTTGAAATGGATTGTGCTTGGTAGAGCTATGCAGGGCCCGATCGTATCCATGTTATATATATGACAGGGTCTCATCCCACATATGTGGGTGTTTGGAGTGATACATACAAAGTATGTGGACAATCAAGTGGTTCACCACCTCTATCTATCTGTCAGTCTGTGGGTGGAAGGTTGTGAACTTCATCAAATTAGTGTCCATCATTTCCCATAGGGTGGACCAAAAGATGCTCAAGAACTTGTTGTCCCTATATGAAATGATAGACTTGGGAAGTCCAAAGGTGATCCAAAGATGACTAAAATAGAGTTTAGCAATTTCTTCAGCATAAATATTTTTCTTGCAAGTAATCATTATATCCATTTTAGAAAATCAATCAAACACAACAAAAACACAATAATTTTCATGTTTTGAAGTTGACAAACTTGAGAGGAAGTCCATTGAGATGGAGGCCCAAGGCTTGGTTGGTTCTGGAAATGGCTTATACAATCCTTGTTTCTTATTAGATGGTTTTCAAATTGCACAAGGGGTGCAAGATTTGATGTACTTAACCACATCCCTCTATAGGTTGGGACACTAAAAGTGCTTTGAAATATTGCCAGTGTTTTAGCCATACCAACGTTTCCAAATGTCTTGCTAAAGTGTGCCTCCCATATCATCTTTTGTTGTTCACCAGTTGGAACACAAATGTGTCCCATGTGGCAGAGGAGGTTATCATGTAGATAGAAATAGGGGACATGCTTGCCTCCTTAGAGGGCTTGATATGTATAAGAAAAGTTAGGATTTGTCTCATACAAAGTGCACCAACTAGAAGTCTCATGTCCACAAAGGTCAAGGATAGTTGTGAGGGCTACAATTGGAGGGCGACTCAGACAATTTATTAATAAATTATCACCTCCTTTTTTATATTTTATTATTAGGTGGAACTATTGCATGTATATGGCCACTTTTGGTGTCTTTCATTCCTTAGTTTACTCTATGTTTGAAGGAACTCCAATGATATGTGGTTTGTGTGGATGACTATCTCCTTTCCCATAATGTAGTGATTATATTGCTTGTAGGCTTGGACAATAGCATAAATCTCCTTATCATATGTTGGGTACTTCCTGACTGTGTCATTGAATGTTTCACTATGATATGAAACATGGTGGCCATGTTGCATGATAACAACTCCCATGACATACCCAGATGTATCTGTCATTAATTTGAAAGGTTGATGTAGGTCATGTAAAGAGAGAACAGGGGTTGAGCATAATATTTCTTTCAAACTTTCAAATTATCTCTTCTACACCTCCCCCCATCGGAATGTAGCCTTGTTTCCTCCTTTAGTCACTTGGTTCAGTGGCCAAGAAATATAAGAAAATCCCAAGATAAACTGGCAATAGAAATTGGAAAGACCTAAGAAGCTATGGAGTCCTGTAAGAGTCCATGGAGTAGGCCATTTCTGAATAACCTGGATCTTTTCAGGTCAACATGGACTCCTTCTTCATCCACAATGTATCCTAGGTACTGAACCTTCCTCATCCCAAATGTGCATTTTTCTAGATTTGCATAAAACATGTGCTTTCGAAGGGTTTGGAGTACTTCTCGATCATGTTGTAGATGTTGTTCCCACATCTGATTATAGATGAGTATATAATCTAAGTAGAAAACCATGAAGGAATTGGTGTAGGGTCGCATGATGTCATCTATCATCCTCATAAATGTTGCAGGAGCATTAGTTAGGCCAAAGCGAATGACCAATCATTCAAATAGACCTTCCCGAGACTTAAATGCACTCTTCCAAACATCTATGGGATCGATGGGAATCTGGTGATAGCCAAATTTGAGATCAATTTTTGTGAATAATTTCACACCACGGAGTTGGTCTAGCAAATCATCAATCCTTGGGAAGGGGTAGTGATTTTTCACAATAATTTTTTTCAAGGCCCGATAGTCAATGCAAAGTATCCATGTTCCATATTTCTTTGGTGCCAAGATAATTGGAATTCCACAGGGTAAAGAGACCGACCTAATGTGTCCCTTTTGAATCAACTATTGGAGCTACCTCTTGATCTCATCATTTTCAAGGACCGACCTATGATACACAAGGCTATTGGGTAAAGGAGATCCTAGGACCAAATCAATAACATGTTTTACCTCACACTGAAGTGGCACTCCTGTGGTTGACTAAAATAGATCATCGTACTCAAATATGATTTGGTTCATTTATTTATTTTGTTGCACTGAATGTGTGGTCATGGTAGTAACAATAACTTTCTTGGAGGTTTGTGTCTTGATCATCAGGATGACGAATTGATTTGTTTTCATAACGAATTTCTTATATTGTTTGACAATGATGAGTGAAAAAAAGTTGGGGGGATGACCTCATGTATCTGATAGCTCTGACTCCCAATGTTAATGGTGACCCTTCAAGGTCATGACTCATAAATTCCATGTTCGTCCTACATGAATAGTTGGCCTAAGAGTACATTAAAAACATCTAATGGAACAACATCACTCATGACTTCATCGTGTAAGGGTTTTATTGCATATGGTATGAGACATTGTTATGTGACACATATATCTCTTTATGGGTTACACAACCCAATACTCTATGGTCGTGGATGCAAATTTATAGGTAGATTTGGACTTTTAGCAACATCAGTAGAAATTAAATTCTTTTGACTTCCACTATTAAGAATAAAATGCAGAGGCCTACCCTTTACCCAAAGCTCGGAGTGAAATATCCTTTATTTTTAATCCATCTTATTGAATTACAAGGTGGCAATGATCACATCCAACTCAACATCTATAATTTCATCTTCCTCATCTCTGATCTCAGGGTGTGTTGCATGTGGAGTAGTGGGTGCCGAAGATGGCGAATTGGCGAGTAAGGAATTGGTGGCTCAACATTCATCCCTAGAATGAAGATTACTCTTGTGGAGGTCGCACCACTTCCATGTCTTCTCTTTGTGTTGTTTGTTTCCTTGTGACTCCTTATGTTTCTAACTCTGACCTTGGGTTTGACCTTCCCAATCATTTTCCCCCTCTAAGGCTAGTTCTTTACATTTTTCTTTCTATGTTTTTGTTCATCTTGATCACAAACTTATATGCCTCACCAAGGGTATGAAATTAGAAGTGGTCCATGTCCTCTTGTATGTACCATTGTAGGCCATTGTGATACTTGAGGATCTTGTGATGCTCTGTGTCTTGAATGCCCAATCTTGTAGACAGAGAATGAAAAGTATCAATATAATCTTGAACTGATTGGTCCTTACCTTGGCGGATTTGTTGCCACTATATATATAGATCATCATAGGATCCAATAGGGTATTTTTCTTCTTTTATGGCATCCAAAAATCATCCCATGTGGGTTCCTCTTCAATGCCTAGTTCATCCTTATTGAGTCCATTCTTGTACACCCCCACCAATTTTCGACAGAAAGTGATGATTTCAAAAGAGAAAATGTTATTTTCTCTTTATCAGTGAACTTATTGATGGAAATGTATGAGGATAATTAGTACAACCATTTTTTTACCGCATCGAATTTATTTTACCCTAAAAATAGGAATATCAAAATTTACTTGAACCTTGAAGGGTGTCGGGCACTGAAGGGTGACTCGCAAAGGAGGAGGCATGATTTCCCATTTGTAGATGCTTAAGGATCTAGGTAAATTATTGTAACATCTGCTCCTTTTGCAAAATGAGATCTTCATTCACCGTTCTCTTGAGAGGATCATTTTCCTCGGTGTTGTCTTCTATTTGAGGTCACCTGCAACAACCAATCAAGTATTCTAAAGGATCTTGCATGGACCACCCAAGATTCTTTTATCCCGGCCTCGTTCTGGGAATCATGCACTCTCAAGATAAATTCACTTTGATACCACTAATCTAAAACTTAGGGGCTTTGGGATTAAAGGGAAGAATAACAATTGTGTCAGATGTAAATAGTAAATCTATCTCTAAAAATAGATGTATATTATTTAGAAGATAGATTACAAATATCTATCTCTATAAGAAGATGTGTGTCCTTCCCTTTCATGTTACATATAATTATATACCTACTTTTAGAAATATGAAGAGACATCTAGAAGAATGTGGAAGGTCACCAATCTCGAGGGAGATGAGGTGGTTCACCTCACATGAATTACATATGTGAAAATTTCATGAAATTATTATTTTTCAACATCACTACAAAAATTTCATTTGTGGCCTTTAGAAGCGAATTTATGGGGTAAAAATTTACCGAATAGAGTTTGGAAACCCTTCACCATATTATACAAATTCCAAGATTTTTGATGCATTTTGAACAGAGTCAATCAGAGCTACGATGCAGAAGTTATGACTCCTAGAAGTTTCCCCACTAGAATTGCTTCCTAGCGTGTTGTTTGGATCAACCTATCCCTTGCCTCGTCTTTCATCTTACCGATTCTAATTTATTGTTTGATTTTCCCTTTCCATCGTATCTACTTCGTAAGGAAGTCCCTTTGTGAGATTGTTTGTATCCCCCCTTCTTAATCTTTTATCCATTTGATAATTATATTTAATACTTTATCTCATCTTTCTCTCTCTTCTATCATTTGACTCTTGACTTGCCTCTTTATCAATTCCTTATGCTTGCATAGTGGTTTTTTTGCGCTTGTGCCCATATCTTAGCCTCTTTTAACCCACTTCATAGCTCATTTTCTCTCTTTCATATTTCATGGAGTCCTTCTTTCACTTTTTTTATTTTCATTGTACTTTTCTTTTCATCCCCTACCTTGGCATTTGTTGAAGAGTGGATGGTTTTCTTAAGGACATGACATTTTTCACTACCCAACATTCGTGAGATTTTTTAAATTTTTCACTTGTGCTTTAAGCCTTTTGTTTTCTCATTTTAGCTTTTTTCTGACATTTTTCATCTCTTCCCTTTTAACATCTTTTAGTTTCTCCCTTGCTTCCATATTTTTTATTCTATCTTTCAAGCTCATTAGTTCTTCCCCACAGAGCTTCAATGACCAAATGAGGGGAGTTGTTATGGGATTATATGCTTCTTCACCATCCCAAATCTCTGCTTGGTGGCCTTTGACTTCATGTTGTATATGTTTTTTTCCTCCTCTCATGACTCTTTGTTCATTGTGTAGTGGTGTGCCTATTTTCTTTACCGATATTGGTCTATCTTGATTCCGTTTTACTTCTTTCTCTTGACCCTCTTGATATTTTGAATGAGCTTTATGGGCTAGAATACATAAAACTGCTCAATGTACTTTCTTATTTAGTTAATTTTGTTTATGTGAGTGTAACCCTATTATTGTTAATGTCTGTTTGTGTTTCTTCATATCCATTTCTCTCATCCTAGCTTGTTGATTCCTTAGATTACTGCTTGTCATTGATATAAATCCGTTTTGAAATCATTTTTGGTGTTGCTGTACATTTGGATGCGATGACGTACTATTATTTTGAGGGAGCCCTATCCTCTGAGGATATATGAATGGTTATGCTTCGCTGACCTAATATGTTTCACTATTCCTCTCAACGATAAGGCTTTGGTGTGTATATGCGAGGATAGGTTGGGATTTTTCAATGCCCTCTAGTGCTATAATTGTTACTAGTTTGGCTATGTTTTTGTAAGGTAAGATCTATGATTTTTGTTGTTCTTTTATCCCTAGTTGTTATGGGATTATATGCTTCTTCACCATCCCAAATCTCTGTGGTGGCCTTTGACTTCATGTTGTGTATGTTTTTTTTCCTCCTTTCATGACTCTTTGTTCATTGTGTACTGGTGTACCTATTTTCTTTACCGATATTGGTCTATACTTGATGCCATTTTACTTCTTTCTCTTGACCCTCTTGAGATTTTAAATGAGCTTTATGGGCTAGAATACATAAAATGCTCAATGTACTTTCTTATTTAGTTAATTTTGTTTATGTGAGTGTAACCCTATTATTGTTAATGCTTGTTTGTGTTTCTTCATATCCATTTCTCTCATCCTAGCTTGTTGATTCCTTAGATTACTGCTTGACATTGATATAAATCCGTTTTGAAATCATTTTTGGTGTTGCTGTACATTTGGATGCAATGACATACTATTATTTTGAGGGAGCCCTATCCTCTGAGGATATATGAATGGTTATGCTCCGCTGACCTAATATGTTTCACTATTCCCCTCAACGATAAGGCTTTGGTGTGTATATGCGAGGATAGATTGGGATTTTTCAATGCCCTCTAGTGCTATAATTGTTACTAGTTTGGCTATGTTTTTGTAAGGTAAGATCTATGATTTTTGTTGTTCTTTTATCCCTAGTTGTAGAGGTTTCTTCCATAATGAGAGAGATTCATCCATTGTGCCCCTACCAACCCTAGTAACCACTATGTCTTTCCTTGAAACCTTATTTAGCAGGCCTTACCACCACTCTAAAACCTTGAGTGAAACCATTGTTTTCTCACCTCCTACAAAGAAGATGAGATAGATAGTTGTAGACACTAGGAAGATAGAGAGAGCCAACGAGAAGGTGGAAATTCCCCAACTTGAAGCAAACCACATCGTTTAGTATGAGAAAAAAAGTTCATAAAGTGAAAATATCTCAACTAGTGAATCAAATGCCCATGCCAATCATGAGTGCACACAAGCTACAAAAGCCCGATTAGCCTTGAAATCAACTTTATTGTGTTAAAGAAAAATTTGATTTCATAAAACCCCAAGCCCCCATCACGACAATTCCACTGTCACACTTGTAATGTGCAAGCCTAAGTGGCACACACATTAGTAAAAACCTAAAATCCCAACAAAAAATCTCTGTATTAAAACAAAAAATGATGGATAAAAGTCTGTTGAGGTCTAGGGATCATTCTGTGTCAGTGGGAAAACATTGTGGAGATTAGTAACAAAATAAAAAATAAAATAAAAAAATGCACGTGGTAGAGAAAAGTCCACTGGGGTTTAGGGTTTGCTTATGTTAACGGGGAAACCCACCATACGCTATAGAGACATACAAGTCGAGCAAGGGGATAAAAGGTTGGAGGGACAAGTCGGGGCATTGAAGTAAGGCATAGCATAATTGTTAGTGAGCACAAAGTTTGGAAAAAAAACTCTTAATGTTATCACACGAGTCTTGAAAAAATAGATCTTGACGCAAAAGACGAATTTGGAGTGTCCTCAAACTAGATCTATTGTGGGAGTTTGTTTAGAAGATGAGATGTCAATGTTGAAACATGCCAACAAATGTGGAAAAATGATCCTATATTGGATGTCTTGAGATGTTTGTAGAGATGAAGAGTTGGAAAGAAGGTTCTTCGAGCTCGATCAAAGAGATGAAAACAAAGTTGTGTGGGGGCAAGGCATTGCCGAGTTGTTGCTTGAAAGGAGAGGTATATAGCTTCCACCACCAATAAAGGAGAGAGACAAGTCCAAGTAAGAGATTAATGTTGCTAAAAATTGGGGTGAGCTTGTGTAGTTAATCCATAGAGATGCTAAGTTGGTTTGCAACCATGTTGAGTTTAGAGGGGTAGATTGAGTTCATGAGCCAAGGATTGGGTTATAATGTCTTGTGATATTCAAAATATACTCCTAAATCTTACATACCATTTTTGTTGTTGTTATTAAAATTAAATAATTAAGTCCAATTTACTTTTTAAGTGAAATCTATTAATGTAGAATACAAAGTTGAACCATAAATTCATATCTGTTTCAAGTGTGAGAACTATAGTGACATCCTTATCAATTACAAAACCAATTTGAGGGTAAACAAATTAGCTGACTTGCTTAAAGAGGAAAGACTAGATAAACTAATAAGTTTCTTAATAAAGATCCATAGTAAAAGACTCAATACCTTTTTTTAACGGAGACTAACATACCAACTTTTATAATATATATTGTTCTCGCATAAAACACATTTATTTTAGCTCTGGATCTTTAGAATTAGGTCCCAAGACTCCTTCTGTTAGTGGATGCTATTAAAATGTTTCATCCACTCATTTTCTAGAATGAATGAATGAATGATTTTAAGAACGTCCATGAGATCAAATAGTCTATGGACCCAAAGCCACAACCAAAGTGAACAAAGTCATCTCAAAAGGTAACCTAAGAGTTTTGCCTAGAATTTATTACCTTTTTTGATGTTGAATATCTTGTTATGGATTTTAACCAAAAAGTTCCCTCTTTTGACAAGTCCTTACTCAAACAAGAATGTTATTGTCTATTCTTAAAGTATCCTCATATTTAATAGAGATGTCATCATATGTTTTGCATTCCATGATGTAGTGCCATTTTATTTCCACTATCCCTTTCTTATAAAACATACCTCTCTTTCAATTCTTGTTTAGGAGACATCCATTTTTGAGTTTAGCACTTAAAATGATATAAAGTGGATTTATTAAAATATAAAATTAAAAAGCCAAAGGTTAACGATAGACGTGGAAAGCATACTTAAGTGGCACGTGTTTGTTTGTTTTTTAAATATAATTCTTTTTGTTTTTTGCGCTTTTTGGGGGCACATGAGGTGTTTGCTTTTTTCCAATCGCAGAAGCCAACAAAACTCCCTCCCTGCTCGCTGATGGTGATGGATATGGGGATAGAGATAAAGTTACTTTATCGTCTCTTCATTCCTGCCAAGTGACCGTTGCAATGTAAAGATAAACTCCCGCTCTCTCTATATATAACAGAGCAACCAAGCTCATGAGATTAGTGGTTCGCGCATTTGCAGGTTTTTCCATTCTGTTTTTGCTTTTTCATGGAGCGCTCCTTCTCTTCTTGTTTTTCTTTTCCTGTTTATGCTTTTTTTGTCTCATTTTTCTTCGTTTGCACCTGAACCTGCAACCGCGTTAACTTGATACTAATCCTGGAAAGGGAAATCGGCAATTCAAAATCTGCTTGAAGGTATGCTGCTTATATTTTTGTTGCAGAAGATTAGGGTTACGATTGTTAACAATATCGAAGTATGCGTTTGGTTAATGTAGTGTACCGAATTCAATATTGTTTACAGTTGATTTCTGCAAGCAGGGACAACCCTGATGGGACCGGATGATGGGCAAGAGATGAAGATAAAAATGAAGATGAACAGGTCGGAGTACCATTTCTTCCTCCTCCTATTTCAATCTTAGCCTACCCCTAAATGCCATTATAGAATATATTAGAGCACATGATAATAGATCAAAACATTTTCTGTGCATGATGCTGTATATTTGTGGAAAATTGTATAGTAGCAATTAAAATATAGTCACAATTGACACAACGTTTGATGTACCATCATTGATTATGGATGTCGATCAATAGTTACTACTGATCTCTATTGAACATGCTTTGTGTACCTCTACCTCTACTGTAATTCTTCATCTTGTTCTCATCATCTTCTAATGCCTATGACTCTGCCTCTCTAGATTTTGAATCCTCAAAAAATATTTCACGAGTGTTTAGCAGTCTCTGGTCAGCAGTGGCTTCATCTGAACCTTTATTGGATGAAGGCACCCACAAAAACATTATCATTAATATATATTGTTACTAGTGATCTGTGTTGCCCTATCACATTTTTCATCATAGAGATTGTTTAGATAGACTCTGTATGTCTCTGCATCCACTTGAAATTCTTCCTTTATTCCCCCATCTTTAAACACCTATAATCTACCTCTCTATATTCTGTACCCTTAAACACTAAGGCAATGTTTTAGCAGCTCAGGAGTGTTTAGCAGTTTCTGATCTGCAGTGCTTCTTATGAACCTCTATAGGAAGAATAAAGTTCCCAACAAAATTTATCACTCCCCATATCTTCCAGCAATGAAATGTACAAAAATCCATAACAACATGTATGAATATTATAGGAAAGGCAAGAGTATTTTTTCAATCCCCTGTACCATAGACAGTATTTGCTTCTTTGTTTTTCTATAATGTAGATCTAGTTGATGCAATATTTGTTGTTGAAATATAGATTATGTTAATAATACTCCACTGATATATGTTGCATTATGAAACTCTTCCATATAGAGATTGTTTAGAAAAAGACTACACATCCCTATTCTATTCAGCTTCCGATGTCTCCTATGGATTGTATGGGCTTCCCTACCTATGGGAATGCCACATTTCTTGATAATTTGAATTCTGTTCAACATTATCTATTTTTTCTTCCTTCTCTCCTCCATTAAGTCTACCCATCATTGATTCATTTTGTTTATAATTGGGATTAGCTATTGAAATAATCAGAATCTGGACAAATTTAATTAGTTTCTTTTCAGCTAATTTACCTTTTCTTTGTCAACAATGTTCATGATTAAAATTTGTTCCTGAGATGTTTTCTCTTCTAAAATTTATATCTATAAAATGGAAATCCAGACGAATGTGTAGTTTTTAAGATGAACCCTGCCTTGAATTAATATTACAGTGGTTTAATGTTCAATAGCCTATGGTGGTCACCTTCATTTGAACCTCTATGGGAAGAAAAAATCCACCAAACCTTGTCATTCTCCAGATCATGACTGTCCCATTGTAGGGAACAGATGTTCATCACATGCCGTTGCCATGTGATACTCACAAATTGGTTCATGCATTAATGCATTTTGGGTGTGGGGGAATTTCTTATTTCATCATGAGTAAATGTGTCTGTTCCCTCCCCCTGGTCGCATATGCTGTAAGGTACCCTGTAGTATAAGCACAATTAGCTCCACAGGTATGAGGCATTGTGGACCTTAAAGGAACCTTTCCTTTCCTTAATGGCTTCTTTTTTGGTTTGAAGTCCGGAACCAGGCCATTTGTATTATCTCCATCAGCTGTGTCTGTATTCATGAAGTTTGATACAAGATTGTGATTGGAGATATAAATAGGTTGGCACAAAATTACCTTTGCATAGGCATCATCATACTGCATAGGGCTGCAATGACCCAGCTGTCTTTGATTATCTCCATATATATGTGTTGGTCATGAGCATTGGATTTGTGCATGTCCCAACTAACAATCTCTATGTCATCCAATGATTCTAGTTTACGGAAGCACCTTAATTTCATTTTGTCATCTGGTTTTGCTACATAAGCATGTTTCTTAACAGTCTCACAGTTTCTTAACAGTGCTCAATATGAAGAAAAAGTTACACAAGTCTGATCTTTTCTTGAAGATGTGAAGCTTAGCAAATGTGGCAAAGCTGTCCAAAAAAGTTGGCATAATGCTTGTACAAACAACCTCTATTTGAATCCAATAACATGATCAAAAGACTTAGTAAATTGGAACCCCATTATAATTTCTAGCCTGAAGCAATATTAGAATAGTACTGAAACCCACCTAGAACTTGCTACTGAAATCGACATAATTAAACCCTGTTGGGACCTAAGTTGCCGCATTCAAATTTGTGGAGGAAAGTTTTTGTAAAAAATTCGTTTCTACAAAAATCAGCCATAAAATTCATGATTAAGTTCTACTAAAAGAAGTATTATGCTTGTATTTTAGATTAAATATTAAAAAACAAAGATTGAACTTCAATGAATTCTAATGAATTTCTTAGGTTGGGACTACATAATTAATGTTTTTATTGCAATGGTAACCTTGTTTTGTCAATACCCTTTCACAAGCTTCTATTTGTGATAACATCTTGCCAACTAAGAGTGAACATGTTATTGTCAAAAACCTTTAAACAAAGATTATATTCTCAATATCATCAAAGCTTATTGAACATATTGCTAACTCACACAGAGTATTCTGGTGTGTGATGTAAGAATTACACATGGCGCTTTACAATGTGAATGTACCTATAATTTAATTTTTCTGTTACCTCCAGATTTTAAATGGATGATTAGATAAAAACTGCTTCATTTCGTTAGTTGGCATATCATACTCCTTAAGTGGACCTATAAGAACTATTTCTTTCTTGTTATACATTTGCCTCACCTAAGGCAAGCAGGGTTATTGGGTTGTAGTGTAGAATCTTCTAGAGAGCATAAACCCACGGAACCCACTGCATTTGTGTTTTTTCAAACCAACGGGATACCGATTGCTTGGAAGAAGACCCAAAATTCTTCATTTTCTTTGCTGTGATATACCAAACTGATGCAGTGTACTTAAAGAAAGATGCAAGGAAGATAACGTGCTTACCTTTAAAACAACACACTTCAGAAAACTAGGAATCATGTCCTTAACTCCCAGAGAGTGGACTTCTTGTAGTTTTGTCCAGAATAACCTAGCAGCTATGACTATTGGGCCTCTAGCCAATGTATAGATGTCAAACAATATCACGTACTGGAGCAGAAAACTGTAAGTTAAATACTCAGATTTACTTTCCTAATCAGCACTAGCCCTGAATAAAAGGTAACCTTCTATTTAATCTTCCAAAAAACTCAACACCACAAACTTAAATTAATTGTGGAACACATAACTCATAGTGTCATTTTTTGAATAGTGGAACGGCAGCACAAGCTAAGATTATGACTCTATTAGAAAGTTCTTCATTCCTGGAAATGTAAAAATGCAGTTGGCAATTCATAGTTTTTTCAGTTTTGGCTTTTCCTTGTATACTGTTTATTCACCTTAGACATTGAGGGTTGGCTGGTAGCGTTTGCGGCATTTGTCAAATCCGAATTTGATGGAATCTTGATGCTATCTTTACTCTCTATTAGTTTATGCTTCAAACTCAGCTGGGTATTATTCGTGTTTGCAACTCAAGGCGTATATCATTGCCAAAGTTTTACTTCCACTTACCCTAGATCCCTGGCTAGATACTATCGATAGTTACATAGTAGGCACGTGATGACATACACTTATGTAAGAGGTCAGTGGTAAATCAAGGGACATGATAGTATGAGATAACATAATGAAGATGCAGCTTTTCCAAAATAATTTTTGCAGCTAGCATCATTTAGGAGTCATAACATGACAAGAGGTGACTAAAACACTAAATAGAGATTGACTTTAGTTTCTAAATATTTGTTTAGGAGATGTTGTGATTAACTTTAATTGTTGACCATGGAATTTGGATCTCTTTTTCCTTCTGTAACTTCTGTATTGGCTATGTTGACCTATTTCAAGCCTTGGTTAGGATTTAATATCTTTTTCTCCCATGTGCTGCTGGCTTCCCCTCTCGGTTGTTTTGGCCGATTGATCTTCCAATATGCTAGTTTCAACAACTTCTGGTCTCTACATTTCTTTGTAGCTGCTTGGCGAGTAGCAGTACTTGGTTTACTGCTCTAGGCATCAGCACTATGGCATTCGACTTAAATGGATTCAATTTCAACCAATCTAGTGTTGATAGTCAAGGTTGTGTAATTAACACTTGGGTCGATAACATTAAATCGTGCTAACCTTGGTATGGAATTTATGCATGAACATAACGGTCACATCATTAATTGCTTCTAAATACATGCCTTACTACCCCAAGTTGGATATGCCTCTTCAATGCATCTTGGAATTACTTTTATGATTCTAAAATTCCTCATTCAAAGTTAAAAGTAATTTAATATCCATGTAGCTTATCTAATGGAAACATTGGACAACCCAACCATTTATTGAGGATTTCTCAACTGTCAACTTCTTTTAGCATTCAAACATAATAAGATTCTAGGATTTCCTCTTTTATTTTCTTGTGCTTATACTATAAATAACTGTCACGCTTAGTTGGTCCCTTTCCAATCATATAATTTGTACCAATTATAATTATGTGTTTCCGTTTAGATAATTCATGTTCAATTAGATTTCCTTTTACATTTTCCTTGTTTATTTTTGCACCCTTATCAGAGGCTCTCTGCTGCAACTTTATTTGCAACATGCTCACAAGGAATCAACTCATTGACTAAGTGTCTAATAGATAAAGTGCTAACTAAACAAGTAGAAACCTTGATCACACAAAAACTTGTCTCAAGAAGGACTTACGCTGCCGAATTATGAACAAACCCTCAAGTGTGGAAGAGCATATTTTCAATTTATAATTTCTTCCTAGCTTCTTACTTGAAATATATAATCACTTCCTAGATTCTTCTTAGAGAAGATTATTACATACAATTGCAATCCTAAATGATTATCTTAAATCCAATTGTGTAAACCCCTTCTAGAATAAGCTAAATAACCACAAAACATAACTGATAGTTCATTGCCAAATGTCATGATATTCATTGGTCGATCTTAGAACAAGTACATGGTGCAAATGTTACAATGTACACACAAAAATCAAGACAAAACATATTCCTTAATCTACTTGCACTTGTAGTGGTGTGGGATCCGCCCTTAGCATTTGAAAATCTGAATGTGAGAGAGCAAATGTGCATTCAAATATAAGTATACAATGAGAGGAAAATGTATTGTTGTGTAAATAGATATTAGGGGTGTCTTTTAGGGTTAAGGATTGTGTTTTAATGTTTTAAAAATCGTTTTGACTTTATTTTGACCAAAAAAGAAAAAAGCCTGTTTTTGGGGGCAGATTTCTGCAAGTTCATTTTAGAAACGTCCAGGTACATGTTCCAAGACACAAGTATTTCAAGGTGCGTCTATCGACATACCCGAATGTATCTGGGTACTCAAACGTGTTTCTATGTGTTTCCTCCTGTACCTAGTACATATTTTACCTATACCTCGAAGCCCCAAGGGGTGTACATGGTTTCCTAGGTTTTAAGTTTTAACCAGATTTCACACCCCTTCTAATCTATAATACAATGGTGTAGTAAGTAAATGAATCTAATACACATGAAGAGAAAGATTAACACAAGAGTCTACCTTGGAGAAACCCAATGTGGGAAAATTCCAAAAGAGTGGGGCTGTGCCTGTTCATCTCTATCATCATCTTGCAAAATTTACAAGCCCCCGCTCAGTTTGAGCCTTCAATTGCATTGTGGGGCTTCTCTAGCACTTTTACAATGCTCTTAAGATAATTTTGGGTTCATAGGATAATTGTAGACTTTCCCCAGCACTTCTACAATGTTCTACCAGCTTGTCTGGCTGTGGATTACTGCTTATTCAACATGCTTGACTGCTTCTCTCAGCTGTATTGTCATAGTCTACCTCAAGAACTTTTCTAATCACACTTAGATGCCTATATGAACCTCAAGGGGTATTTTTAATTATTATGCTTGTAAGTGAACATATGAGTCACACAAAGGATTCTAAATGCCTTTCACATGAAGAGATTGAAGAGAAATCAATTCAACTTCCTTTCGGTTGCTTGGTTATGCTATGTCTCATATGGAGTGAGTTTTCCTAGAGTTGAACTCGTCTGGGTAAACCACATTCCATGCTATAAGGGTTTGTAACAAGCCGAACTGTTACACTAGTTTGTCTTGAGCCAAACCTGTCACCTATGACTGGTTCTATAAATGATGCTGGATTCAAGATGTTTGAATTTTCCTTGAGCCTTCCTACACCTTTTCCTTTCCTTTGTTGAGCTACTGGACTCTGTCTTATTCAATTTTTCTTCTTGGAGTTAGCGAAAACATGTCATAAAGCTCATCACTAGTCATACCAACCATGAAGTCAAGCTGATCAACTCAATCAAATTGAATTACGAAGTTTTTCCTCGATCCTATTCAGATCACTGGAGGCTAGGCAATCGTGGTGATTAGGGGATTAAACCTAATGGTGGAATGAATCATCCTAGCCCTGCAAACCGTAAAAATCCAATAGGCTCTTTTTTGGATACGTGGCAAGAAGGTTTTCCCTACCCAATTGGGCATCAGCTTAAAGGGCAGGTATATCTGTCAGGATAAGAGGTGCTTGTATTACACAACATTATGTATGGATTTAGTCTGATGCAATGCAATGCAGTCAAACAACTCTTCAACAGAAAGAGATCAACAAACTTCCAGCAATGTAAAGAAAATAGCCCATAAACTTTCACTTCTGTCTCATTTTCCCATGTTTGAGTATCTAGTGATCTTCATATCACCCTTGTAGATTTCCTATACCTTCTCTGTCATATGTCATTATGCCTTCAGGTTGCCTATGAGAATTTTCTAGTTGATACCTCTTGTCAGTTTCAGTTTCAGTTTCGTTGGCTGCATAGTTTTGCAGTGAGAACTATTGCTCATGGTGAATATAAAAGAAAATTTGATCCTTGTTCCAGCTTTGACCCTTCAACTTGTGATTCCTATCACTTACCTGCCTGTCTCTAGAGAGTCTTCTTTTAGAGTTCCGGTCAGGTGATTACATATCTATGAATCATGAGATGCCTGTAGAGTCACTTTATGAATGGAATTTTAAATCCCCAATGCTCCCATGTCTGCTTGTGAATTCCCATTTTCCTCATATCCTTCCAAGAGTATGTTTGTCATGGTGAATATAAAATAGTAGCACACTGAGGACCGGCCATGCTTGAATTTTGATTTATGAGAAGCTTAATGGTCTTCCTTTCATTATTGTTGGAGATGTTGTGTAGAGGAAGGCCATCTTTATATATTTTATGGAAACCTTTGGGCAATCAAATGCCCAAATTTGCTAGTGCAGCTGCCTCTTGATTCCTTTAAAATTATTAGATGTATGCTTGCTAATGAGGCCTCACCATTTAGCATATTCGTTTGCAACTTATAATCCTCAATGCAAATCAATATCTTGATGGTTTCTGTGATGGCCAAGTTAAGGCCTTTCAAGGGTCGTAATAAAAAGGGAGCATGAGCTTCTGTTTACATTTTTGGAAGCTGTGTCTAATTGATGCAAAAAAATGTAGTATGTTTTGGTTTATAATGAGATCCTGTCCTGGTTCTCCCGGTTCCCTCATACCCATCAAATTCTGTAAAGATCAGATCATCTATTATAAGAAATAATGTTCAACACTAACCAAAATGCACAACAGAAGAGAACTATGGTAGGTCAATGTGCCCCAATCTTCGGTACACTCAGAAATAGAAACAGTCCAAACTATCTCACTTTGAGAGCCAAACTTACTGCTTTACTCGTCCTTGCTTGGTACTTAATAGAACCAATACATAATCCATAATCCATATACTTCATAACACCTTAATATCACGTCCTTAGGTGTATAACCTTCCACCCCTTATATATCCTGACAAATTCAATGTAGAATATCCATTAGCTGTTATCAGGTTGGATCATTGTTGGACTGTTCCTTTGAACCCTTTCCCGATAAGTAAACCCTATTCTTTGGATCCCAAAATTTCCTCCATATTGTAATTGTATGCTCTGGTTTTAATTAACCATGGCTTTAATACTCTTAACACTTACAATTTTTTTGATCTTTTTATAAAAATCGAAAGCTTTACCGTATCAAATATCACTGCTCTCGACAATCCATATTCTCCATATAATATATTTAAGGATTAGAGCCAATCCTGTCTGGAAGAGATTTTCCTTTCATGGAGGAAAGATAAAATGCGTTCCAGTTTCTATATACTGTTTCCAACTCTGGAGGACAGCTGAGTGGCTTGCCTCTCAAATCAATTAGACAAGAAGGCCAGGATTTCCTTAGATAGTTCATACTGTAAAAGGAGGTGTTCTGCAGATTCTTCTCGCAAATGTATAGTTTACATCTTCTCGGGACTCAAGATTCCTCTTTTATGGAGGTGGTCTCCTGTTAACATTTCCATCATTAGTTTTATATGCCTTCTCTTACCCCCTTTTTATTTTGCTTCATTTTGACCCATCCAGGTCTATATATCCTTTTCATTCATGGTGTCCTTTTCTCGCTTGATGAATTGTCAAATCGTATCCCTTGAATTTGATCACTGGTCATTTTAAATTTTAAAATTTACAACATCAAAGGCGCATTAAAAATATGAGAATATATTGAAAATTTATCTTGATATATGATATGATACTATTAAATATTAGAGCCGAGGCCATAGGATAATATATAGAAGTGAACATATGTTTCGAGATCATTAAGCCGAACAATATCTTACATCTAGTAGCTTCTTGTTTTGTGAGTTTAAGAGTTAGTCAACAATGCAAAACCTGTAGAAGATCCTCTAGACATTTGATATTTTAAGATAGATCAAAGATTGGCTGCATTGAAGCCCTTATCCGGCATTCTATTCTCGCTCAAAATCTGCTAGAAATGTGTCCACTTTGTATGTTAGCTGCAAATTTTCCTAACATTTCATTGCTGCCCAGTTGAGAAATTGTACTTATTATATGGTTGTTTGCTGATTCGTGAATTTATGCATTGGGTTCAATAAAGAGTAAATTTAAATTAATCACCTAAAATGAGCATTCTTGAGGCAATTCAAGGGGAATCACTAAGTTTTCTTTACAAATTATCGGGTTGAAAGATAGTTTCAAACATCAAGATAGAGATCATTTTTGATGAGCTACATGTACCAAACACATATTACTGGGGGTGAGAAAGCCACAGATTACTTGCATGTAGTTACACTTGAGAAATATTGAAGGATCAGTTATAATCGGTTGAGGATTCTAAGGTTGATTTTAGTAGTCAAGAGTAGGCACGGAGGATTGCATTGGAGTCAGTTGAACCACTTGGGATACAAAGCAACCCTTGACGGTTTATTGACGATTACGTTAGGATGATTTTCGCTTATTACATGGTTTTGAGGATGAAATCTTTTGAATGGGAAGAAAAGGTTATGACCTTATCCTCTATCGAACAATTCATGTTAAGGGAAACTGCTTTTTTTTTGATTGATAAAAGAAGGGGTCTATTCAGGCCCTCACCCGTAGCTAAAAATGAAATGCGGAAAAGAGTACAATATTTGCTTTGAAGAAAGTTCCTAGAGAGAGGTTAAACACCATTTTTGAGAAAAAAATAAAATGCTGCAGCTTTTGACAAATTGCTGCCAAATTGAAGAGGGAAGGTCATGCAAGATATGAAGATTAGCGTTAAAACATGTGGACAAGAAAGAAAACATGGAGATCCCACTAAGAGAAGAGCTTTACAGGTCACCCTGCGATTTTTAGCAGACCAGCTTGGAGTTCCTTAGAGATTGTGGGGGTTAGCTATGTCTTGTTCTTCTTTCCAACCTCGTAGCTGTTGTAGACTACTTTGGAGAGAACTTGGGAGCATCAGGACTAAGACGGAGCTTGTCATGTCGGAGGAAGAATACTTGGTTTGTTGTCCCAGGCGGCTAGGACAAAACAAACATCTACGGCAAAGGAGGATGTCATGCCCAATCGCTAAGTGTCTAAGAGACAGGGGAGGCCCAATGCAGATATCGTTAATGTCTAGTTTTCCTTTTGGTTTTCCCTTGAATGTGCAAATCCAATCCTCGCTGAGATTCCCCTCGTAGGACGTTCCTCTTGCCAGATCTGGATTTAAATCCAGAGCTAGGTGAGGCAACAGGGTTGGGCTTTGGCTTGTAGCCTTGCCTTATGTGAGATGAAGTAGCAGACAGTAGTGAACACAATTGAAATTCACAAAGTTTTTATACACTTCTCCAACATTCGAACACTCTTATTGAGAAATCTAGGCACACCATCCGCAGTTTCCTTTCCTTTCTTTGAGGAAGGAGGTCTCTGATCCCACAGGCGGGGCTTCAAAGAAGTGCCTTTGGGTGTAGCCAGGCGGATCTCCTCATCGAACTCAGAGAGAACCAAATGGCTTGAAGATTGTTTCCCCACCAAAAGTTTTTCATTTACGAAGGAAAACTTTTGGTGGGGAAACAATTTAAACTAAGAACTTGAAAGAGTAAAATGCTTTGGGCAGATTGCTGCAAAGCTACTCCATCCCGAACATGCTAGACAAAGTCCTCACCCATGCCATGTTCTACCCGTTAATGGGTTTGAATGTCCATTGTATGAGTTGGTATTAATGTCTTTCTTGTACGAACATGGGTTCCATAAATGATTCAAATGTTTTTTTCTTGTGAATTTTTTTAGAAGAGACTTAAGAGAATATATATATTTCAATTATGTGTATTTATTATTCAAGATTGTAGTACCATGTGCTTTGATTTCTTTTCTCATTTACATTATGAGTTTTAGGAGTTAAACTTTGCAATGTTTAAAAGAAGCGACAACTATTTTTATAAGTTCTAGGTATGCATCTTAGTTCATGGATTTTGGTACCTCTCATTTAGTGTATTTATGGGGGATTGATGCAAAAACAACTTTGTTGCACAAATTTTAGTTCAGCCGATTACATGTAAATTGGGCAAATTTTCAAGGGATACAAAGGGAGTTCTAATATTTGTCACAATTTGTTTGAATGGGAAATTAGTCCAACCATGCAATTACTAGAAGAATCAGTCATGAGAAAATAGTAGGCTTTGTTGTGGTATCAAGTTGTACAATTAGGTGAATTTGGACTTGTAAGGGGAACATGACATTGTTTCCCTAAGATTAAGATTTCATTGTACTGGATTCAACCATTTGAGAAAATGAGTTATAAGTAGGGTAACATGACCTTATTTCTCTTGATTAAGTAGCAGCGAGATACTCAAAACAAACTATGTAATATCCCTTTCTAGAACTGAAATTGAAAAATAGGAAACAACACCAATCCCACTTGAGAGTAATCTGATTTTTATAACAGCAGATCTAAAAATATTAGAAAACCCTAGCAGTGAACTGTATAGGGACTTCAACTCATCATACAACTATGTAATAACCGCTGAAAATGCTTCTAAATAATTAATCCAATCATGGCAACATTTATCAATCCAATTTACATCAAAGAAATGGAGAAAACAAGTGATTACACCCAACTGCAATTAATTTTATGACAGCAGCAGTGCAGCCACAACCAAGGGCTGGAAATAGCTCTTAGACAACTCCTAAAATCACCAAATTGTAGATTTCACCCTTATAAATTATGAGGAATTGAATGATGCAAAACAAACATGGAGAAACCCTTCAAATCAATGCAAACCCCACTCCTATGCAATTCGCCCCACTTGGAAAGGCTGAATTATTGGCTCAACATGCAAAGAAATAATTGCTTTCACCTTTAGAAATTAGTACAAGAATCAAACCATACATCCATCAAAATACCACCAAAATGCTCATGATGCAAGTCGCCTAGGGCTAGATAGAAAGATATCATCTCCAAATACCTTAAGATATTCAATGATTCCAAATATCCTTCCTTGAGGGTTTTGTCCCCAAGGCAAGTTCCACCATCAAGGGTTTTCGTCCTTGAAGGGATCTCAAACAAGGGTTTTCGTCCTTGATGAGAGAGATAGGAAAGGTACAACCTTTACCAAGAAGAAATAATAAGATTCAACATATGACATAATGGCCAAGCATCCTCCTTTTATAACATAAGGGGTGCTACATCATAACTTATGGCCGACCTTATAATATTAAAGTCTATTTCTAATTTGAGCATATATGCTCACAAAACAACTAAGTAATTTATTTCATCTATTGGAGCGCTAGGCATCCAATAGGAATACAACATAAAATAGTGCAATATTTTCTAAAACTAAGTAATTTATTTCATCTATTGGAGTGCTAGGTATCCAATAGGAATACAACATAAAATAGTGCCATATTTCCTAAAACTAATCCAGATATCTTTAGACAACTTTCCTCAAGCTCTAAATCCTTAGTCCCATGAGGAAGGAATGGGATAAAGTCTTTTGTAGCGACAAGCTTGGAAAAGGGGACATTACACACTAACTTACAAATGAACACAAATAAGAACACTCTATAGTCCACAAACTCAACAAACAACACAACTCACTAACATAATAGGCTATAGGCAGAGGTGCGCTAATCAACTATAGACACATGCCGAGGTACAAAATTCCCAAAACACAACTATTGTCTCATGTATATAATCCTAATAATGATTTGTCTCCATGGTAGGAATTATTTTAACAACCCACATCTTGTTTTAGATGACCAATAAACATCTCAGTTGGGTTAACAAACAAGCAACCAACATCTCATTTGGTAATTATTGGAACTAACTAAACAACAATATTTTCGCGTTCGTGGAATTCTCTGCAGAATTTTTTTTTCACAATTTTGTAGACAATTCTCCACCAATGAAAGGAGGTATATATATTGGGGGAACAATTGTGAACCACAACGATTCTTGCCTCAATGGTGGGGGATCGGGTCAAGGAATTCAATCTACGAGCTATGCATGGATAAAGTGGGAAACTATCTATATAGTTGGCACTCAATCAATGAGACGGGGAGGATGACGGCTCAAACAACAAGAAGAGGATTAGATATGTAGGGTACTCCCGACCCTAGGGTCAATTGGGTTGAGCTTTGGGGGTTATTTTAGATATGTCATGATTATAGATGGTCCACTCCCTCAAAACAAGAGTCGTTAAGTCACTCCTATGCCAATCGACGTAGGGTGGATATATATAGTTGGCACTCCTTGACTTCTTTACCCATAAAGCAGGGGCAACTACATATATATAGGTGGAATCCCACCTCCTTGAAACAACTATGATAGTAGCTCACACCATCCCCGAGGGGATGACAACAACCCCACCAATACTTATTCAGACAAATGATGGCTCATCGACTTTTCGCTTTGATTGGACCGCAACACTTCTAGGGGGTACGTTGCGGTGCCTCGTCTCAAACAATTCCAAGTATCAATAGTAACGACATTCCTATGCTTTAGTTAACCCGTCCCTATATCTATTCTCTATTTTGGGAGTGACTATACCCAATGAATGACGTGAAGCCAAGAGATAGAAAATATACCTTTGTTAGTGGAACTAACTTTATTTGATATAGGATGACAAATATAGATTGTTCACATTAGACGATATCACCTATTCGATGAAGAAACCACCTCTCCTTTACTGGTAAAGCCTCATTTCCCACCTTTGTGGCTTGATGACTATATATAGACCACTACCCCTAAGAGCAAATAACATCTTCATTTTTATCTCTTTCTTTGTACAACCAACCATAGTTCGCATACTCGTATCCGGAAAATATTCTTAAAAAACCCAAAATAATCGACAAGGCAAAAACTCAAAGACTTGACGAATATTCGACAACTTAAAAAATACGCAAATTTATTTTAAAAACATAAATTTAATGCAAAATATAGCTACAAGATGTATTGAATGAGTTTGTAAAATGTTGGGGAAGTGTTGTCTATTAGATTTGAATACAAATATAGTACAAAATCGCATCATCGTGTGAATACAACAGCCAACTAATAAGTGTTATGAATTTATGATGATTGTCATTGAAAATTATCATCATAAATTGCATATCTATGCAAGTTACAATTTACAATAATTTACATTTTCCTTTTTCCCGTTCTAGAGGAATATTGGTGAGAGGGTCTATTGCCTCTACTATTCCCCACACTTGGTTGCGACTGCTCGCTCCTCCTAGAAGGCTATGAATGTGGCTCCACATTGGCATTATAACCCTGTGTAACCATAATTGCAAATTTGTAATTGTAAACCCTACAAACAAGAATAAATTCCTTTTCTTTAAATAACATTTATACCAATACATTATGGCAATTTTGTTCATTAAAAATGATAAACAAGCATAAATAAGTAAATGACAATTAAAATCATTCGGAATCGAATGGAATGCGTTCAAACTTGCAAATAAATAATATAAAAAAAATTTACATTTTTGAAAAGAAGGAAAAAAGAAATTTACCTCCAAATGAAATTCATCGAATTTGCTCTTCAATGATTCGCCATCAAATCTCTACAACTCATTCAAAGGATGCTCAATAACCGTGTGATTACAAGTGAGGGAGTGTGATGTATTTTTATAAGACAAAAACCAACATTTTTCAGCGCAAAATCAACGTTTTTCCTGTTTTCTCGCATCCTTGCTGCATATGGCTAGTTTTTGGCTGAACTCGACAAGTTTTGGCAAATATTTGCAAAAGTATTCGGCAAATATTCGCAAGTATTGGTAGTCTCCCCTGCTTTATGATTAGAGGCATTGGACACTCTTAGACGCCTCTAATCATAAAGCAGGGGAGACTACCAATGCCTATACTCATAAAGTAGGCAGATCCTACACCTCAACCTAGTAGGTGGAGCTCTCTCGACACCTACTCATAAAGTGAGGTGGCTCCATGGACAAATTTAGACCTTTCAATGCCTCTACTCACAAAGCAAGGGGGAGGGGGAGAAGGAAGAAACATAGCCCAAAGGAATGATCCCACTTAACTTGTCTTAGAGTGAGTTGGACGATGGAGGGCGTTTATACACGTTGATGACATCTATGCTCGAGAGGCCAAGGGTAGGCTCTACTTTGACCAAGAAGGGGAAACACAATGCGAACAATGTTAAGAGACCCACTGATCAATGAGGGGCTTCTCTTGACAGAGGGAGATCACAAACATAAGACAAATAGAAAATCTGTTTCTAAATGTGTTTAGCTACCAAGTTTGTTAGAACTAACCAAACACAAAGACACTCACTCATGGAAGTATTTGTGTGGCACAAAAAACAATTCCACACAATCTTACACACAATTCTCGAGCAATGTTTAGATTTTGGAAACACCCATTGTCCCTAGGTTCTACCTCAACCAAGGAGGGAAACACGACTTGAACAATGGGAGAGACCCATTGACCAATGAGGGGCTCCTCTTAACAAAGGGAGATTTTAAATATAAAACAATCAGACATTCTGTTTCTAAAGGTGTCAGGCTACCAATTTTTTTAGAACTAACTAAACGCAAAGACACTCTCACTCATGGAAAGATTTGCATTGCGTGACAAACAATTCCACATAAACACAATTCTTGAGTGATCAGTAGATTCGTGAAGCACCCGTTGTCCATAGGCCAATAGGTACTTTAGTGAGAGGCACAACTTTGAACCGACAACAAGAGGAACAATCGACCTATGTGAGATTGCTCAAATCCCCGCCTCTAACCTTGGGTTTAGGGGGAGGTGAGGCATTCATGTGATTAAGTAACCGTAGGGCGACTATATATATAGTCATCACCCCCACGATAAGCTATAAATAGATGGGGGAGGAGCTCAATCCTTATATAAAAGTGTGAGCGCACCAAAACATTCTATTGAGAGAAGGGTGGCTATATATAGATTGGACTGATAAAGGCCATGATGACCATATAGTTGGGAATTCATAGGGAGAGAGAGACGGTGTGCCTATATCATAGGTGACAACCCTCCTGCTTGAGGAAGGAGACACAACCCCTTGATGGAGGAAGGCACTCATGTGAGCTAGCAGGGGGAGGGGCTCAATTGCCTCTACCGGCTGTCCTTGGGTTGGTGATTTGGGGTCGAGGGTGACTAGCCTATATAGTTAGTAATTGACACTGCTATGATGGCCTATTATATATAGCTATGGTATGCAGAGCAGGTGGGCTGAAACTAAACCCTAGAGTAGAGGCAGATAGGATTATATATGCAGGGCACCGACTACCTCTACGCTTAGGTAGTTGATGTTCAAGAGAGGAGGGGATACTATAATTATGCCCCGACGAAGGGCTTTTAGTTTTTCCCCCAATGAAGAAGGGGAGAGAGGATGAGGCAAAATATCTATACTTGGCACATAATTGATATAAGCGCATTTAGGCTTGTAGGGCCTCCCCTAACAAAGGAGGCAATACCCTCAAACAAGGAGGGGATTCTTCCCACGAGGGAGCAGATGGAGCTACTATAGATAGGCCTCAATGAAGGAGGGGAGTGTAATAACCCTTTTGAGGGTTTCAACCAAACACACCAAATGCAGATCCGAAATATAAATTATAGCAGACTGAAAGACTAAAATCAGCGACTAGAACTATCACCAAAAATGCCAAAAATCACCACAAACCAACTCGCCAATATTTTTATATATTTTATGGAATATTAGAAGCCAAAATCACAAGGAAATGCTGAAGAATACATTGCTGGAAATTAAATATGAATTGGAAATTGCAGCCACAAGAAAAATATGAAATATGGGTCTAGAAACCCTCTAAATTCATCAAACTTCAGATTCGACCTTTAAAAATATTACAAATCAGATTTCTCAAATTCTTCACCAATAGTTCCAAACCCTACCCAAGGTAGGTCGCTACACCCTAAATAATTCAAATACCAGCTGGAAATTACAAATATATCTTCAAATCAGCTATTCAATTCAAGACCAAGCAATGATGAAGGGTTTTCGTCCTTCACCCAAGCCACATGAAGGGTTTCGTCCTTCAATGAAGCCTCACAAGAGGGTTTTCGTCCTCAAGTGGATGAACAAGGAGCAACAAGCTCTCAATGCCCAAGTAGAATAAAATGCGCCAAGACTCCCCCAAATGATGCCTCTAGTCTTCTTTTATACCCTCCTTTTGGTGCCAATGCACAAATAGAAAAGGCCAACCTCTTAAAGATGTTCTTTTCTTTCATTAGCTTCCATTAATTAATTAAAATCCAACCGACCTGTCATAAGAAAGAAAACACTAAAAGAGCATATTAAAAATTAGTAAAAACATATCAAATGGAAGCTCAATGTTCTCCTCCATCTTCTTCTCTTCTTTGCCACGGAGAAGGAATGGCAAGAAGACCAATTAATAGCTCTCAAATGGAAAAAGGGGACATTACAGGGAGGCACCAGCTTAAGGAGGGAGAGGAACCTCCCTGATTAAGGACAACCCTACTGAACAATGAGGAACTCCCCCAACCAATGAAGCAAGGATAGAGTAGGGGATAGGAGGCAGAGACAAAGGAGGGGATAGGAGGCAAAGATAAAGGAGGGGATAAGAGGCATATGAGTAGGGGATTCTTCTGACCAAGGAGGGCTCCAACAAAGAGAGAGCCCTACACCACCTAGGAGGAATCCCAAGACCAAGGAGGATCTATATAGCATTAGATTGGCCTTGACCAATGAGGAGACTCTCTTGATCAAGGAGGGGCGCCTACAATCTAAGGAAGCGAGAGAGTCCAACCATGCGCCAACAAAGGAGGGGATTTTCCCCTAACCTGTGAACTTTACCCAATGAACGACATTAGGAACTATTCAGATAGAGGGAGAAGACTACCTAGCCTTTAGGCACCCCTAGTCATTAAAATTTACAAATGATGGAGGGATAGCTCCCACATGCAAGGGATAGGAATATATTATAGGTAGATCTCGATCAAAGAGGGGGGCCTCTCCATGACCTTTATCCTCTACTTGAAAAAGGATGGTAAATATCCACCGCCTTTAGACACTCTTGATCTAGGAGGTAGAGGAAAGCCTGATCATTGGGAGAGCACTTCTCCCCCCAACAAAGGAGGCACCCACCAATGAAGGAGGGGAGGCACTACCCTAATAAAGGAGGGCTTGACAAAGGAGTATCTATATATAAATGGTAATTGACAAAGGAGGGGGAGTGGTCTACTATAGATAGATCCAGACCCTTCCACACTACTCAACAAAGGAAGGGGAGGGGTCTATTATAGATAACCCCTAACTTAACACACCATGCCACAAAGGATTACAACTATATATAGTTGGCATGCACCCTACGGAGAGGAGGGGAGCTGCACTCGAAGAAACGAAAAGAGGATTTACGTAGGGCTTCTAACCACTATAGGGGATGAGGCTATGCACCTTTAGGCACCACACGCCCTTTACCTACTCCCCAATGAAGCATGGGAGAGGGAGTTGACCCAACATAGATGGAGGGAGAACACTACCTGGCCTTTAGGCACCCCCGACCATGAGAATTTACAAACTATGGAGGGATATGCACTACGTTGACGAGCAAGGGATACAAAGCTATTATAGGTAGGCCTTGACCAATGAGGGGAGCCTTTCCCCAACCTTTAACCTCTACCTAGAAAATGAGGGGACACATCCACCACCTTTAGAAACTCTGCACCTACGATGCATAGGAGAGCTTGAGTACTTAGGAGAGCACGCTTCCCCTTGACAAAGAAGGCACCCCCAAAAATGCAGGGAGGCACTACCTTGACAAAGGAGGATCTATATATATATATATATATATAATGGGAATTTACAAAGGAGGGGAGGGGTCTACTATAGATAGTCCCCAACGACAAAGAAAGGGGAGTCTATTATAGATAAGCCCTGAACTTAACACACTACACCATAAAGGAGTACAACTATATATAGTTGGCATGCACCCTACAGAGGAGGCGAGCTGCACTTGAACAAACGAAAAGAGGATTATATATGCAGGGCTTCTAACCACTCTAGGGAGTGAGGCTACATGCCTTTAGGCACCACATACCCTTTATCTGCTCCCCAATGAAGCATGGTATAGGGGGTTGACCCAACATGGATGGAGGGAGAACACTACCTAGCCTTTAGGCACCCCTCTTTCATGATAATTTACAAACTATGGAGGGATATGCACTACGCCGACAAGCAAGGGATACAAAGCTATTATAGGTAGGCCTTGACAAATGAGGGGAGCCTTTCCCCAACCTTTATCCTCTACTCTGAAAAAGGAGGGGACACATCCACCACCTTTAGAAACTCCGGACCTATGACACATAAGAGAGCTTGAACACTAGGAGAGCATGCTTCCCCCTAACAAAGAAGGCACCCCCCAAAAAAGGAGGGGAGGCACTACCTTGACAAAGGAGGATCTATATATATAAATGGAAATTCACAAAGGAGGGGGACAGGTCTACTGTAGATAGTCCCCAACCATTACACACAACTCAACAAAGGAAGGGGAGTCTATTATAGATAATCCCTAACATTAAACACTACCCCACAAAGTAATAAAACTATTTATAGTTTACATGCAACCTACAAGGGAAGAGGAACTGCACTCAAACAAACAAAAATAGGATTTTATACATATGGCTCCTAACCTCTCTAAGGGGTAAGGCTGTGTGCCTTTAGGAACTACCTGCCTTTTACCTATTTATAGTTTACATGCAACCTACAAGAGGAAGAGGAACTGCACTCAAATAAACAAAAATAGGATTATATACATATGGCTCCTAACCTCTCTAAGGGGTAAGGCTGTGTGCCTTTAGGAACTACCTGCCTTTTACCAACTCCCCGATGAAGCATGGAAATAAGGGGGTAGGGGATGGATGCTACAATAGATGGGCCCTACCCTCTACCTATTTCTTGACAAAGCATAGAGGCTACTATAGATGGACCTTGCCTTTGACCTAAGTTACTAATGACCCATAGACGAGGCAAACGCACAAATAAGGAAGTGATACCCGATGAAGCATCCTTTAGGTTCTCACTTACAAAGGGGGAACGTCCCCTAGCCCTTAGGCATGCCAGCGATACCTTGGCTCATAACATAAGAGATCGACTACCTCGACAAAACATGGGTGACCTTTACCCTACGAAGGAAAGCTACTTTATGTTGTCCTCATCCATTAGCTACTCTCGGCAAGGAGGTAGAGTAGAGATTGACCAATGGGAGAGGATTCGTTGGGCTCCACTAACAAAGGTAGGGAGGCCTACCCTGTTTAAGTTGGGGGAAACCCACTACCCCTACGCCTCTATTCATAAAGCAGGGGGAAAGGGGTGGGACAAACACATCCTAGATGCATGATCCCCCGACCTTATCTCGTTACCCGTAACAAACCTGCACGACAAGGTTGTACGTTATGCTTGTTCCACAAGTAGGTGGAAACTATATTATATAACTACACACTAGAGGTAACCCCCTTGAAGGGACACTACCCACCATGCACACACTGTGTAGCATCTTGTTACCCTGTTGCACAAAAGCACACGCCTAGCTACTTCTCTCTTCAACGCTAACAAATGATTGTGGAGGTTTTATGATGATGCCTCTACTCATAAAACAATTGGAATGCTATACTTTGACAATAGTGAGGCTTCGTCGGTGAGGAAACATTGAGAAATAGCTCGACCACCTCTACTCTAAGGGGAGAGACCTACATCTACTCAAGGTTTGGGGTGAGGTCCAAGAGAGGATACCACAACCAAGAACTTGACCTTTAGGAGAGTCGTATGGTTGGGTGAGGGCCAAGAGTTAGCTCAATATACCACTCAACCGAAAAAGGAGTGAGGGATGGGTTTGTTCGATCATCAGGCAATCCCACAATGTCTCTACTCATAAAGAGGGGAGATCCTCTACCCGACATAGGAGGAGAAGCACCTTTATGAAAGAACTTGACGCAGTGTCTATTGAACAACTAAAGATGTATGAGCAATAGTGGGCACACTATCTTCAGTAACATGGCCTCAACCTGTAAGTACTCGATCTAGAGGCTGGGCTGAGTGAAACACTCTACCAACAACCTACTATCGATAGTTGGGAGAGACAAGGTAGACCACTACCACCGACCCATTTATGTGCTCAAACGAGGGCACCAAATCTTGTTGTCTTTGCCTCGAAAAACAACCCTTATGGAGTGACGAGGACAAACTAGAGTGTTGAACGCAACGCAACTGTCCACCAAGACGCTACATTGATGAACAAAATTTATGCACACCAACACAATTACTTGTCAATAAACTTGTGTGCACGATAATTATAGATAACAATGTCACACATCTTATCAGACACTCGCATGACAACTTTAACATCATGTATATAATATACTCTATTAATATAATATATAATATAAGATAATAATCACGTATATGTCGGAAAAGAAACACCGAGAAAGAACTCGACCGCCTATACTCTAGAGGAGAGACCTACACCTACTCTAGGTTTGGGGTGAGGTCCAGGATAGGATACTGCAACCAAGAACTTGATCTTTAGGATAGGATTATGTACATAGGACCCGACCCCCATATGGTTGGGTAAGGGCCAAAAGTCATCTCAACGAACCACTCAACTCAACAATGCCTCTACTCATAAAGTGGGGAGAGCCTCTACCCCAACATAGGAGGAGAAACGCCTTTAGGCATGAACTTGATGTAGGAGCCTATTGAACAATTAAAGATGTCTGAGCAATATTGGACACATTGTTCTTCAATAACATGGCCTCTACCTTTAAGTACTCGATCTAGAGATTACATTACATTATATTAATATAATTTAATGTATTATAAGATAATAATCACGTATATATTCTAATTCGATTTTTTAGAATCCATATATAATTGTAATCCCATCACCTAAGGTGTATATAATTATAATGTAATTCCTTGACTACTTCAAGCAATAAATATAAATATAGTTCAATAACTAACTAGCTCTTAGTGCACTAACGGGCTTAGGATTTATGTATTGCTTAGAGACTTCCTAACAAAGCATGAGAAACCACAACACCTAAATAAATAAAGACTCGATGAAAAAATTAATCCACGATGAGCAAGAAAAAACCTACCTTGACAGAGGAGGGACTCCATGGAGAAAGAGCAATAGCCTACCTAGGTGCCTCTGTTGAAAAAGCATGGGACAACAAACATGACCTAGAAGTACCAACCTTCCTTTCCTCTACCTCAACCAAGTGTTGGAACCCTCGACATCGCTACTCAATACTTATAAAGCGGGAAACCCCAAATAAGGATGTGGCATTAGAGATTGACATTTTCGAGAGGAACACCAATAAACAAGGGGGAACACTATGGACGAAGGGATGGAAAGCTTGAACAAGGACATGAACCCTCTACCTTGATGCCTATACTTATATAACAAGGGACACACTGCTACACATGACCCAAAATCATAACCCACCTACCTTTTTTGTTTACAACGAACAACAACCTACTCTAACAAAGGAGGGACTACACGACAAACGAGCAATAAACTACCTTGAAAAAGGAGGGACTCCATGATAAATGAGCGATAGTCTATGATGATGCCTCTTATCATAAAGCAGTGGACAACAAACATGACTCAAAGGTACCAAAACCCCTTTCTTAAAATTGTCCAAGGATGGGAATCTTGGATGCTTCTACTCATACTCATAAAGTAGGGGGAAACTATGAGCAAGGACAGGCACTATAGATCAACCTATATGAGAGACACCAAAAACTAGGTGGAGCATTGCCAATGAAGGAAGGGAAACCTTGAAAAAGAATGGGAAGCCTTTACCCAATGCTTTCACTCATAAATTTGGAGGGGGACGAGTGGGGTGGTGTGTGTGGTAGAGAATGTGAACACACACGACCCAAAAGAAGGCCTCAATGAAGGAGGGATGCCCTACTCCGATGAAGGAGGGCTCGACCAACTAGACAATAGTCGACCACACTTCAGTAGTGTTGAGGGTTGGGGGCTAGGGGAGAATTTTGCCACTCGACCAATGGGGGAGCACTTGTCCCCTTCCCCCCTCTTCTATAGGGTAGGTTAGAGTAAGGTTGGGAAGAGAAAGACGAGGGGTATGATTGATAAACCGAAGGACAATTCCAACATAGGGACTCCTCTGACCTAGGGAGGGAGAAGCACTCTATCGATGAAGTAGGGAAAGCCTTACCCCCAATGTAGTAAGGCTCGACCAATGTGAGATAACTCAACCAATGGTACTACCCTTAATTTGTTCTCGGGAAAGGATGTTGATGGGGAGGCTCTTGATCAATAAAAGGCACTCCCTTATGGAGTGTGGTTATATATAGTTGTGCACTAAGGGGACTATCTATATTCTATGGTTGAGGCTGAGGGGCTAAATATACTTGGCACTCCCTCGACAATCTACTATATATAGATGGAGGAGGGTCCCAATTAATAGATTGAGGAGTGGGAGGGTCTCTATCAAAAGATTTAGGAAACTAAGCTATATATAGTCGGTAATTTGTTTGACCAATGGGAGAGGATTCAATTGCTCCCCTCTTTACTACAGGGGAGGCTAATGTAAGGTACGATAATTTAGGGTAGGGTTGGCATTGATGGTATCTATAATTGGGCTTTTAGACACTCGCTTGACAAGGGGCCACCTCTAACACTCTCAATGTAGGGCCATTATGGTCTCTATCAAAAGATTGAGGAAACTAAGCTATATATAGTCGGTAAATTTGTTTGACCAATGGGAGAGGACTCAACCCCCTCTTTACTACGGGGAGGGTAATGTAAGGTACGATAATTTAGGTAGGGTTAGCATTGATGGTATCTATAATTGGGCTTTTAGACACTCCTTGACAAGGGGCCACCTCTAACACTCTCAACGTAGGGCCATTAGGTACTCTTGTAATGTAGGAGGGGGAGGGATACCATATATAGTCAACACTTTAGTCGACAAGACTATCTATATGCAATGTTCATGAGGTTAAGCGAGAGGTACTTGACTTTATATAGTTAGAACTTGTGTCGACAAGACTATCTATATGAAATGTTCAAAAGGTTGAGGGGGAGAAGGGCTTGACCTATTTGACCTATTGGAGATTTATATATAGTTGGCACTCCTCTGACAAATGAGGGAGAGGGACTAAAGGTTTGAATATCTATATATAGCTCCACTCAACAAACGAGAGAGGACTTGATTGCCCACCTTTGTTCTAGGGTTGGGATTGAGGATGTGGAGGAGGACCTTTAAGAACTCCACCAACCAAGGAGGTGAAGGAGGTTATTATAGATAGGCATTAACCAATGAGGTTTCTATAGATAAACATTAACCAAGGAGGTGGGGGGATATACTATCTATAGGCACTGCCAAAAGAGGGTTGTGGGAAAGCGGGATAATCTCCACCAATGAAGGAATGACCAAACCCCACAATGGAGGGCGAGGAAAACAAGGAGGGGGGAGCCTTTCCTTCGAAAAAGGGAACCTAACCATGGAGGTGGAGTCTCTCCTGCGACGAAGGAGATGCTCTTCCCTTACGAAGGAGGACTCAACCAATGGGATAGTACATGACTGCATGTCTCTATTGTTTGAGGGTGGAGGCGAGGGGGATCAACTCCCCCACTTGACCAATGGGAGAGCACCTTCAACCCCCTAATATAGGGTAGGGTAGGGTAGGCTACAGGTGGGAAGGGGAGCCTTTCCTTTGGAAAATGGAACTTGTTAACCACAGAGGTGGAGCCTCACCTACGACGAAGGAGGTACTCTACCCTCATGAAGGAGGGCTCGACCAATGGTATAGTACTTGACTGATTGAGGGACAACCCCAATGTAGGCCCCCACGATGTTGGAAGTTTAGACACTCTATTTATGAAGCAGGGAAATCCTCCCTCTCCATGTAGGAGAACTCGATCAACGTGAGAGCACTCGACCAACATTACTACCCTTAAACTATATTTGAGAAAGCAAGCTGAGGGGGAGGGCCTTGATTGATAAAACACACTGTCCCAATGGAGGAGTGTGGTAGTATATAGTCGGCACTTGGGTCGATGGGACTACCTATATTCTATGCTTGAGGCTGATGATGTATATAGATGGGAAAGGGTCTCTATCAATAGATCGAGGATGACTAGGCTATATATAGTTGGTAGTCTTCTCAACCAACAAGAGATGACTCGACAAATTCGCCCCAAAACTTTAATGTAGGGTAATTTAGGGTAAAGTTGGGGTCAAGGGCATCTATAGTTGGGCCTTTAGGCACACCCCGATAAAGGGCCTCCTATGATGCTCTCAACGTAAGGCCTTTAAGAACTTCCCCAATTTAAGAGAAGTAGAGATTCGACCATATATTGTTGGCACTTGCGCTGACTGGACTATCTCTATGTTATGCTTAGGAGGTCAAGGGGGAGGAGGGCTCGATCAATCGGAGAGTACTTAATTGATGATATACATAGGAGGCTAAAGGGTAGGGGACTATTTGTAGTTAGGCACTCAATCGATATGTGGAGGGCTGTTTTATATGTTTGGAACCTCCCCCAAAGAAGTGAGAGGGATAATTTTGATAGAACTTGACAAAGAAGGGGGAGGGTGCTAATTTAGATGAGCCTCGACAAAGAGGAAGGTCCGTAAGGATCGATTATCAACAAATAGAAGAGGACTTGACATTGACCAAGGAGGTGGAGGGGGATACTATATAGGGGATACTTTATATAGGCACCGACTAAGGAGGGTTGGGAGAAAGGGGGAGGCTGCCCCCAATGGAGTGACCAAACCCCCTAATGGAGGGGAAGGAACACGAGGAGGCGGGAGCCTTTCTTTCGACAAAGGGAACTCCATGATAAGGGAGGGGGCGCCTTTCCTACAATGAAGGAGTAGAAGATACTACCTACGCCTCTAGTCATAAAATGCCTCTCCTTTGACAAATGACACTTGTCGGCCATGGAGGTCGAGTGTCTCCTATGATAGAGGAAACTCGTCAATTGTGGAGGGGAACCTCTCCTTTGACGAACAAGGAGCAGGTAGTCCCTATAGCCTTCACTCATAAAATTGGGGGAGGTAGTCCCCGATGCCTCTATTCATAAAGGGGAGGATTGACCAAGGAGGGATAAAAGACCTTTAGGCACTCTAATGATGAAGGATAGACTCTCACGATGGAGGATTAGTAGGTTCTCCCCGACCTTTAGTAATTATATATAAGTTTCAAAAAAGGAAAGTGGTTATATATAATTGGCACTTGAGTTGACTTGACTATCTATATGCTAATGTTTGGGAGGTTGACGAATCAGAAAAGGACGGAGAGTACTTGACCAATGCTCGAGCCCTTTACCAAACACTTCTAGGGGTTGAGGTGAGGGCCTTTAGGTACTCCAATAACGGATAGGAGGCTCTACCATGATGAAGCACTTCTCCCCATAACAAAGGAGGACCCCTCCTTGCGAAAGCAAGAGGAAGCCTACACTGATGCAATAGGGAGACATCCCCCTTGGTGCCTCTTCCAATAATGTTGGGGGGCTCCATGATGGCTCTAGCCATAAAGCAAGAGACTCCCATGACCAATGCACACGTCGTGTAGGGCAAAGCCTTCTTGTCAGGCGCGCTTCTGGAAGAGTTTCTCCTACACTTGGCTCTTGTTCTCAGGAATAGGGGAGTTTAGCGTAAGGCCTTCGTATGGCTGAATGGAGTCCAACGACTTCCACTAGGAGTATTCCTTGGAGATTTTAACCTTAAGTGGTGGGGTCGGTATCACTAGAGCTATCACTTGTTGGATTTTGTCTCTCGGTCCCCTGAGCAAGCGGGAGCTAGGAAGGCCAAGTCCCACTAGTGGTCGCTCTATTAGGCTTGAACCTAGAGTTGAGGGGTGATCCCCGAAGATGACGCTTGCCCCTAAGCCAGCTTAAATCATGGGACTCTTCCAGCTCAGGAAAAAACTATGACCAAGGATGGGAAGACCACCCCAAATCACAAGGGAAATCGTATTCCAAATTATGGGGTTGCAATTTATGAGCCATCCAATATGATGTTAGTTTTGTGTTTGGATCTTTGGATCCCAAATCCTAAGCAAGCTTGGAGAATTGGTCAAGCGTCGTCAAATCTGCACAAAGTTACAAGCTGATTGACAAGAGACAAAGTAGATGGTATGTTTGGGTCCCCCTGTCTTGAAACTTGAAAATATAACATGGCGACAAAAAGGCGTTGATTGTCAAAGCTAACCAAGATCAATTCAGGTTGCTATAGAGGGATGAGTTTGCATGGAGTGGTGAGCATAAACAAATCTGAATTGACTTTGTTGAGACTATTAGTTGGATGTTCCCAAGTATCATTTGAGAATTGTCATTTTGGGTGTTGCAATTTATGTGACACTTTGGAGGATATCAATTTTGTGGTGGGATCCTTGAATCTCAAATCTGAGAAATCTTGTAATATCCCTTTCAAGGGCTGAAACTGAAAAAGAAGGAAACCACACAAATCCAAGTGAAGTAAAATCTGATTTTTATAACAGCAGCTGTAATATTCTTTAAAACCCTAGCAACGAACTGTATAAGAGTTTAAATTCACCAAATAACCATGCAAAACAACTACAAAATACTTATAAATAATTATTTCAACTATGGCAACCAATATCCATCTAATTTGCAACGAATAAATAGAGAAAATCAGCGAAGCTACACTACTATAATTAAATCTGTGACAACAGCAAGGCAGCCAGAAACAAGGGCTGAAAACAGTAGATAAACCACTCCAAAAATAGCCAATTATAGATTCCGTCCTTATATATTATGGAGAATTAGAATATAAAATTAGATATGAATTATGTACCTAGAAAGCACCGAACCAACACCAAACCCTAGTCGCTCCTATCGGGAAGAGCTCCAAAAATCATGTAATGCTTTTGTAATCCGTCTTCTTGATCTCTCTGATCCAAATTAGCAAAGAAGTCTTCAAGAGATGTCTTCAATGAACCGCTATGGAGAGTTTTTCGTTCTCCACCCAGCCACAAGGAAGGTTTCCGTCCTCCTTGGATGCCACACAAGAGGGTTTTCGTCCTCAATTGGAATGGTATTGTGCAACTAGCCCAACAAACCAAAAGTAGATGTAAATTGTGCTAAAGATGGTCTCCAAATGAGGTCATACAACCCCTTTTACACTCCTTGCTTGGCACCAAAGGCCAATTAGATGAGGACCGACCTCTTAAGCTTCACTTTATCTTTTAATTTGCCTCTTTAATTCCTCCAAACCCAATCGACTTGCCTCATAAAGGAAAAAAAAACATTAAATCTAATAAAAGAAAACTGAAATGATGTGCGATTCCTTCCCTTGTTCACTTATTCTTTTTTGCCATGGAAAGGGAATGGCAAGAAGTCTTCGTTAGGCCTCAATTCGAAAAAGGGGACATTACAGTCCTCCCTTCCCGAAATTGCTTGCTCTCAAGCAATTGCAAACTCATATGCCCAAGCATCATCATATCAAGGTAAAAGAACATGCTGTAGTGCTCCCACAACCTGGATTCTGTGCCTGTTAAATGAAGGAACTTCAACCCAAACAAACTCAAACCTCTACTACTCCTTTCTTCATTGAAGTCTTCTTCATCTTCTACTTCAAAAACAATAATGACATCTACTTTTTTTGCATACTCAGTTGTACCAAAATCCCTACAAACTGATGTAGTTTCCATCATAAAGCAAGAAATGGACGAATAATCAGCTTGACTAGCTATCCTCTTATTACAAGATGCAAATCAAATTGTGGAGGGGCTGAAAACAATTCTCCACAGTCATAATTCACATGGAATCTTATCCAAATTGGGACTATCAAATCTGATTTGTTTCTTCCTTTCAACTGTAACCTCCTTCCCACATCAACCCATGATGGAATTCCCTTCGAAAATGCAAGTTTACCGCTGTTCATGGCTGCTAATGGCAGTCCCAAATCTGATTTTTGCACATTCATCCCTATAACCATGACATAACAACTACCAAACTGAAATCTTATGGAAAAAGGCAAATTCATGAGTAGCATAGGGACTGAAAATTGTCTTACATAGGCTGGAAAATGAAGATCAGCAAGTCTATGGTTGAAATCAACGAACATATTGGCCCTTAACTCAAGATTCTTGTAACCCATCCTTGCCTCAACTTGGCATTTCAATATAAGATGCAAAACAATTCCTTTAGATGGTTGTTACCTTGCTGATTTGGGTTTCTAATTGTTGACTTGAAGCTGCCCCACTGAATTTTGTTCACCATTGATTTTGGATCAGACCATAAAAGTGCAGATGAGTGGGTATAGTGTCCATGTACAACTCTAAATTTCTTCATAAGCAACACCAAAGATGTTGGGATGTTGGCTTTGCTCAATCTCCATGTGTAAACCCTCTTACCCATCATATTAAGAGGAAAGTGTGTCCCCAAATCTGCCTCTTTCTCGCTGTCCATGGAATGTATCCGCAGCCCCATGCATAATTTTGAAGAGGACAGCCCATCATAGCTGTAGTATAGCATCTCTAACTCAAAATTCTTGGATGTTATTGACATAGGAAGGGTGCAATAACTGTAATACTTGAAATCCCTTTCACGCATCATATTAAACCCAAAAATATTCATAAAAAATGTCAACCTACAACTGTCCAAGGAGAGTACTATCCATTCAAAATGCAAATTTAGGAAGAGCATTTTACCTTGGCTGTAGTATTGTGTTGTTTCATGCAACATTGGCATGATGGGGGTGGAAGACCATCTTGTATACCATGCAAACACTAGATCTTCCACCGTGGGTGAGAAATGCATTTTTCTTGTAATTGCCAATTTTGTTATGGCTGCCATGAGGATGTAGGTAATAGCAGTCCTCAAGTTTGTAGCAACAATCTTCTAAAGATATCCTTGATCCCAAACTTCTCTGTAAAAGCAAAATGGAATTTGCAAGGAAGAATCTATGTGCCCCTTGTCCTGCAATATGTTCTTCCTCTTGTCAAATTGATCCTTCATGATACAAATATGGCGGCGACATATGAGGAATCAACAAATTTGGAATATGATGGTCATTTCTTAGGGCTAAAGTAGAATCCTCTTCCCATTTGGTACCCTTCATCCTCACAAAGTTAGAATATTTCTCATGACGACCAAAATAGTGCAAAGACATATCACTTGCTAAGAAGATGATGAAATTGCTTACCATAGGTTGCTGCCATGAAATTTTCAGTGAGCTGAAAGTGATTATAGTCACCCGGAAAAACACTCTCTTCTTCTATATGACCCCCAACAAGGTCACCCAAAAATCTTGGCCCATTGACCGTATGCAATTCTGATTTGTCTTCATCTCCATCTAGGTAGCTGGTACATGGGTATAGTTCGAGTATGGGTACGGGGATCCGGTACGTTGGTACGGCAATTTTTTTGGGGGCCCGGGTACAACACTTGGGTACGGTAGTACAATATACATATAAAATATTAAAAATATTTTGAAAAGTAACAAGATAAGCAAAATTCCAGCCTTACACATGAATAAATTAAACAAATCTGAAATATACATGGGTGAAATAGCGACAAAAGTTAAAACATATTGATAATTCATTGTTCGAACTTATAACTAGTACATTGTTCAAATCAAAATGTTACAATGTATTATCATTATCTAACATTGTAAACACAAAAATGAAGATACATCAACATTCTAATTAGTAATAGTCTAATGGCTCTGCATCTTCTCCAATGTCTTCAATGAGAGCATCACTACCATCACGTGGTTCATTAGAACCACAAGCACCAGGAGTACAACCAGAACTATCAGCAATGCCGCTCCCGCTAGCCCCACTTTGCAGCTCACGCAAAGTACTATCTAGGTCCGGGTCTAGCAATGAAAGTTGGGCAATGGGAACATCCAAGTTTGGAGTCTCTGGGTCTATATCCCAACACTTTGTTGGCCCTTTCTTGTACTCATCCTTCTTATGTGATAGAAGGCGCAAGTTAGAATGCACAAAGACCAAATCCTCCGCCTTTTTTGCTCCCAACTTGTTGCGGTTAACCGAGTGGATAAATGAATATGTACCCCAATTCCTCTCAGCTGAAGAAGAACTTGCAACCTATTGAGGCAAGCCGCAAAGTCAATGCAAAATTAAAATTTTAAACTTATAAATATAAAAGTAAAAAAGAAAGAGTTAAGAAATTAAAAAAATTAAAATCTTACTTGTGATAAAACTTTTATTGCAAGTGGCATGAGGTAGGGGTATGCTTGTCCATGGAGGTACCACCACGAATAAGCATCCATCCTGTATTTGTCACGAAGAGCGCTAATGGAGTGATCCTTGGAGGATATGAAATTCACAAACTCACCTCTAACCATGTCTTCTACTTCTGGATCTGGGAAGATTCTAGAAAATGCCGCCTTATACCCCTCACTAACTTCAACATCCCTATATGGTGGGACCCTCCTAGGCAAAGAAAGGATCTTTGCACTATAGTATTTTGGAGTCAAGGCAAAAGCAAGAAGATGCAATGGAGTAGTCATTTTGTTCCACCTTTCAATGAGATGTGAGTGCACTTCCTTGAAGAAGGTCTCTGTAGGATCTTGCTCTTTGGCATTTATGGTCTTAATTGACTCAATCATTGAGTCAATTCCATCATAAATCTCACCCATGCATGGATGATCCATATCAACAAATCTCAACATACTCATGATGGGCTCAGTAAAACTAAGCAAGTAATCCACACGACCCCACCATGTTTCATCCAGATCAACAATTTCACATTTCTAGCCCTCTCACTTTTTTGCTTGCCTCCATATACTCCAAAGACCATTGATAACCATGCCACTCAATGCCTCTCGCACCTTCACAAGCCGTCTCAAGACGAGCGTGTGCGAGGCAAATCAAGTCTCAACAACCTAATAAGAAATCAAAAGAAATAAAATTAAGACAAGTAAATTTAAAACATTCAAAATTCTACAAATTACAAACTTATAAAATTAATTTAATGAATTTTAAAAACTAATAATTATTTTAAAAAATAAAAAGAATGTTACGGGTTACCTTCAATAGCTGCAATGTTGAGAATTTACGAAAGATGGCTTGGGACATGTGGTGGTTGCTGACGAACATTTGAATCTCACTTGCCTCCTCATATACTTGTTTGATCCAAGCAATTTTTGTGCCCAATTTTTGTAACATTAAGTTGAGGGAATGAACCGCACAAGGTGTCCAAAATATGTGTCCATACCGTGCCTCAACCAACAACCCTGCAGACTCTACAATTTTTTGCATTGTCCGTTACAACTTGGACAACATTTTGAGGCTTCACCACCTCAATAGATTCTATGAGGATGTTGGCAATGAATTGGGCATCCTTCACTTGCCCTCACAATCAATAACCCTGAGAAACATTGCCCCTTTAGGACACACGGCAACCACATTGATCAATGGCCTATTTGCTGTATCTTTCCATCCGTCAGAAACGATGGACACTCCTGTTTCGAGCCATTGATTCTTGATGGGTAACAATGAGTCTTCAACTTTTTTCTTTCTTTTGACAATAAGGTGGTGCGCACCTTTTCATACCCTGGGCTAATGTACCCTTTAGGGGCTTCATTAATACATCTCACCATATCTTGCCAGTATGGTGATCTAACAACATTAAATGGGACACCACATGCATAAATAAAGCGTCCAACACTTTGGTTAGCTATGTCCTTGCTTTCATTCTGAATGCCCTTTCCAATGGGCCTACATCTCTTTGTTCTTTTGCGAGAAGAGGTGAATCCTCTTCCCCCAAAATTCAATAAGTGTAGACAAAAATGGGTGATCCGGGGTCACAACATCAAATGAAGGAGAAACATGTGGCTTCTTAATGGTATGTGATCTTTTTTTTTTTTTCTTGCCATAAGATGATTGGATTTTAATGCCATTGGTGCATCTCGCTTCCTCTTGCTCTTCCCCTCCACACTGCATAGGTGTAGACAAAATGGGTGATCGGGGCCTTCAACGGAAGGGAGAAACATGTGGCTTGCTAATGGTATGTGATCTTTTTTTCTTGCCATAGGATGATTGGATTTTAATGCCATTGGTGCATCTGCTTCCTCTTGCTCTTCCTCCAAATGCAATAGGTGTAGACAAAAATGGGTGATCCGGGGCCACAACATCATCAAGGAGAAAAACAAAGGTGCTAATGGTATGTGATTTTCCTTTTCTTGCCATAGGATGATTGGATTTTAATGCCATTGGTGCATTTGCTTTCTCTTGCTCTTTGATGTATCAGGTCTTTGCACGTGGCAACCCCTTTCCATCCAACCCTCCACATGTTCTAATTCCGTGGCCAATAGCCCCACACAAATGGGCTTTCACCCGACTGTAGGAGCTCTTAAATTGCATATTACATTGTGAGCAAACCCAAACAAAACCCCCTCCACCTGGTAATTGTTCTAGTTGTTTGACATAGCTCCAAAGGGGGGAGGATGGATCACTTTTGTTAAGGAGACCTTTACTACTTTGACCCACAAAACTAGAACTCATGCAGCCATTTTAAGTTTTTAACTGCACAATGCATTTAAAAAAATGAAAACAAATTTAGTCTTGAGAAAATGTTGGAAGTTTAAAATTTAAATTTAAATGAAATCAAATGTAGAAAAATGAAGCTTAAAAGTTAAAACAATAACAAAAAACAAACCAAAAAAACAACTAAAAAATAATAAAATATTAAATACAATTAACAAACTAAAACACTCTAAAAAAATCACAAAATACTTACCTCAATACACCCAACACCAATAATGCAAGCTCCTTGAACTCCTTGTCACTTGTTGCAAGCTCCTTCAACTATATGGCACTTGAAATCAACCCTAAGCAATTGAAAATAGTGGAAAAATTGAAGGTGAGAGTCAAATATGCAAATAAGAGGCAAGAATGCAAATGTGAGGTAAATGACTTGTTGTTGTTATAGAGTTTGGGGGCACAAATTAGGGCTTAAAAGAATATTTTAATGTTTATAAAGTCGGTTTGACCTTTTTTGACCAAAAACAATTTTTTTAAAAAAAGCTCAAAATATGACGGGTACGGCCGGGTACGTGCGGGTTCTCCTTTTAAGGCCGGGTCCACGAGGCGTGCCCGCACTCCTCGGGTGGGCCTTGCAGGGAGAACCCCGCTTGTACTTGCGCCGTGCACCTTGGACCCCGTACTTGCACCTACTGCACTGTACAGTAGGCGCCAGGGGCCATACCCATCCTTAAGCATCATGAAGACTTCTTATTTGCAAAGTGATTTGCTTTGGAGCATCAAATTTTCCCCAAGGTAATCCCTTTCAACAAATTTCCCATGACCATAAATCTGAAATGGCATAATAGAAAGCAACAAATCTGAATTACCTTCATACCTTTGGTTGTCTTCATAGTGTTCACCTTTCTTTGCAATATGAGAATTTGTTGAAGCATTCTCATTTTGTTGATACATGTAATAGACCCATAGTTACCAAATCTGGTCGAATCTGCACAAAATTTGGCCGGATTCGGATTTTTCAGCCGACCCGGATAAAGTTTGTCCGAGTCGGCTCTAATTTAGGAATTTATTTTATTTTTTATTTTTAAATTTTTTGAAAAAACGTCTATCAACCTTATATTTTAAAAAATATAACATTTTACATTACATTATTAAATTTTTTCATTGTATTTGTCAAATTTTCATATTTATAAAATTCAACTTATATATATTTCAGACCGGATTTTTCCAAACCTTTTCAAGAATTCCGGATTTCAGATTTTTTTCCCTCTCGAACGGATCTGGATTTCCGGACCTGGTAATTATGAAGGGACCACATCATGAATCTTGCCGGAATCATGAACATCACCAATTTGTCTTTCATTACTTGTTTTCGGAAGGTCCTAGTGAGCTAATCATCCTCCTTGTCCTTTGGCAATTGTGCTTCAACCTTCAACTTCTCTTCACCATCTTGTAAATCTGATTTTTCTTCTTTATTTTCCTGTAACATGCCATCATTAGAAATCAATGAATCATCATTAAATATCAAAGGATTTATACCTTCCAACTTGTGCTTCATGATTTCCTTCTCTTCTCTAGGCTTGTGCTTCAAGATTTCATCAAACCCTTGGCCCTTCATACTGCTGTTTTGAAAATCAGTCAAGGGCTCATCCTTGGGAAGAGTGATGGGTGCTTCTAGGGATTCAATGGGCTGCTCCCTCTCAATGCCCAACAACTTTGATTGTTCTTCGTCATCCTTGATCATGATGGAGGGATTATTTCCCTCTAGGGCTGAAACATCTTTCCCATTTTCCTTGGGTATAACCTCGGGGTTTGGACCTTGGTCCCATTCCCACTCTACCATTCTTCAACCCTATGAACTCGGTGAGTGTCATGGCATCACGAATCTCACCCGAAAGAGATTGTACTCCTCATAGATGGTAGCAATGTTATGGCTCCCCGAATGCCGCATTTCAGACCTTGGAATGGCTTCTTCCCTAGGGAGGAAGGTTGGCTGGAATGGCCTAGAAGCAGTTCCAAAACTAGACCCTAAGGGCTGCCTCACGTTATGAATTCCCGAAGAACTTCCTTATCAATGGTTAATGATGGGATTCAACTGTCATGGTCCTGGATGCAGGGAGGCCATCTGCCTCACGTCCTGCTTCTTCCCTAGGAAAGGGAGGCCTGGCCTATGGATCTAGACCCTAAGGGCTGCCTCATCCTATTCACCAATCTTTCTTGCCCTAGGGCAAACCTCTCAAGCCTAGTATCATCAAAATGTCATGTCGCCATTTATCTATTCCTTCTGAATGAAACCCTTGTTGCCATCTTGCATCAAACCCTCAGGCTGGAAGATTGGTGCTCTGATAACTGTAATGTCCCCTTTTCCAAGCTAGTCACTACGGAAGACCTTATGCCATTCCTCTTCCTGTGGGCATCAAGGAAGGAGCAAAGGAGGGGAACTTGCCATGGTTGTAAATGATGTACCTTTATAATTAATTATTTTATTTACTAATCATGGCATTGGAATGGTTCGACTAGGGGGAGAAGACTTGTCAAACAAAGCAAGGAGAATTTCTATTTCTTCATTATGAGGTCGGTCTTCTTAAGTGAAGATTAAAAAGTGCATTAAGAGATCGACCATGAGGATTGGGCTTCTTATTCATCCTTGACACCAAAAAGGAGGATATAAAGGTGGATCGAATGGCCTAAAAAGGTTATGCATGTTTATTTCAAAGATTGATATCTTGGGTTTGTGCATGGCATGTCCTACTCTCCACTGAAGATGAAGACCTTTAGTGTGGCTCAACTTTGAGGACAAAAACCCTCATTGGATCCTATTGGGGACGAAAACCCTCAATAGTCACAACACTTGGGGATGGAAACCCTCATTTGTTGCATTGGTGACTTCATCCGGGAGTCACATTGGAGTTTTAAAATTCAGAATTCTAGAACGGAAAGGGTTTCTATCAGTGTTAGGGAACATATTCCAGCTAGGGCACTCTTTTTTGGGGCTGCCGCATTCATTTCCAGCATGATCTATCCATTTGGAGATTTCGAGATCACTTTTCAGTGGGTTTTGTAGTTGGAAAAATCTGATTCTAATTTTATTGGATATCTGATATTTTGTGATCATTTTCAGCATTGGTTTGTGTTGAAACTCCAAGTATTGATGGAGTTATGAATTTTATAAGTTTCAGCTGTATTTGCACTTAAATAAATTTATAAAATACATATTTGCTCCAGATTTCATCTTCCTTGTTTTATTGAGTATTTGGGATATTTCTATGTTAATTTCCAGCCCATATTGCATGTGAATGGTTGCTCCTAAGTGCTGGTATAGTTCACTTCTCTAGAGGGATATTAATTAATTTTTCTAAGTTGATTTTGATACCCTAAGTGTGTGGTTTCAGTTTGCTGCTAGGGTTTCTAATATTGTCGGATTTGTTATAAAAAATCAGATTATTTTTAGTTGTGGTTGGTGCATTTTCAGATCTGATTCTTAGGATTTGTGGCCAAACCTTTATTTTCGGTTTAAGCCCTAAAAAGGGACATTACATACCACTTTGTAATATCCCTTTCAAGGGCTGAAACTGAAAAAGAAGGAAACCACACAAACCCAAGTGAAGTAAAATTTGATTTTTATAACAGCAGCTGTAATATTCTTTAAAACCCTAGGAGCGAACTGTATAGGAGCTTAAATTCACCAAATAACCATGCACAACAGCTGAAAAATACTTCTAAATAATTATTTCAACTACGACAACCAATATCCATCCAATTTGCAACAAATAAATGGAGAAAATCAGCGAAGATACACTGTTGTAATAAATCTGTGACAGCAGCAGGGCAGCCACAAACAAGGGCTGAAAACATAGTAGATAAACCCCTCCAAAAATAACCAAATTATAGATTCTGGCCTTATAAATTATGGAGAATCAGAATATAAAATCAGATATGAATTATGTGCCCTAGAAAGCACCGAACCAACACCAAACCCTAGTCGCTCCTCTAGGGAAGAGATCCAAAAATCATGTAAAGCTTTTGTAATCCTTCTTCTTGATCTCTCTGATCCAAATCAACCAGCAAGTCTTGAAGAGAAGTCTTCAATGAACTACTATGGAGAGTTTTCGTTCTCCACCCAGCCACAATGAAGGCTTCTGTCCTCCTTGGATGCCACACAAGAGGGTTTTCATCCTCAAGTGGAATGGTATTGAGCAACAAGCCCAACAAACTAAAAGTAGATGTAAATTGCGCCAAAGATGGTCTCCAAATGAGGTCATACAACCCCTTTTACACTCCTTGCTTGGCACCAAAGGCCAATTAGATGAGGACTGACCTCTTAAGCTTCACTTTATCTTTTAATTTGCCTCTTTAATTCCTCCAAACCCAACCGACCTGCCTCATAAAGGAAAAACACTAAAAGAAAACATTAAATCTAATAAAAGAAAACTGAAATGAAGTGCAATTCCTTCCCTTGTTCACTTATTCTTCTTCGCCACGGAAAGGGAGTGGCAAGAAGTCTTCGTTAGGCCTCAATTCGAAAAAGGGGACATTACAATCTTGGAGAATTGGTCAAGTGTCAACCAAGCTGCTGATAGTTAGAAGTTGATTGATGAGTGATGAGGTAGATGGTATGTTTGGGTCCCCTTATTTCAAAACTTGAAAAATGTGACATGGTGGAAAAAGTCATTGATTGTAAAATAAATGAGCAAAATCAAATCAGGCCACTTTAGAGGATTGAGTTGGTGTGGAGGGGTGAGTATAGTCAAATCACAATATGTAAGGACTTTTGAGTGACATTGTTGAAAATGTAAGTCAAATAGTATGTTCTTGTATCATAAGGTATTTTTTGAATATTTCGATCACTGCTCGTCTCTCAATCCCCCTTCTTTTACTTATCATGATTAAGGAGTGTACGGCTTGCCTTATTTCATCTGTTGATTCTCTTATCCCTTTCACGGGGCCCTTTGCGTATTCCTCATCTCTACACCATCTCTTTGTTTATCTTCTTACACCTCCTTCGTGATCTAGTGTCCTATGCCAAACTACTTTATACTTCCATGTGCCTGTATTCTTCTTTTGTGCGCCAAAATACTTCCGCGCACTATTTCTCCCACACACTGCTTCTCCCCTGCTCTTCTGCGATCCTTTGCACACTTCATCCTACTCCGCGCCTCTTCACTCATCTGCACATCTTGTGTGCCCTTTTCCTTCTGTGGTGCCAAGCCTTTCGCGCTCTCCACACAATCTTCGCCGCATTTTGCCGCGCCCTCTCATTCTTATGCACACTCCTATACTTGGCCCAAAACTTGTGCAGGGTTGGTTTGAACTTGGATGCTCCTGCATCACTTCTCCACCTTCACGAGTGACGACATGAGTCATCAAGGTTGTTCTTGTTACTGAAAGCCCAATCACACAGCCTTAGAGTACATAGCGGATTCACATTGAATAACAACGGATTTCTATTAATTTAAAGCCTTAACGACATCTACATTCCCTTGTGCTTGACTATGTAGCTTACAGAGTCTCACTTGAGCTATTTAAATTATGGTGTATTCTACCTCGGCTCGGCTCCCTGCTCTTTTCCTCTTCTCTTGTCCTAAAATGGACTCCCCTTTGAGCTTTTGTTTACTCCTCTCGAACTCACCTCTCTAGCTATTTTCCCACAGTCAAAATGGAGGGCTTGACCTTCCTTTATGTTGACTCAGTTCCTACTCTTCCACATTTCAAAATATCTTCATTAAGGATAATCAGTCCTTGGGATCCTTGTTAGAGATCCATCGATGATTTATCGAGTATTATTTAAGACATGCCCATGGGTTGACCTTACTTTTCCTAATGACAAGTATTTGTGGTAGATGTTCCTCATTTATTCTTTGTCCCTCTTTTGACATCCTATCAACAAATCAAGTTATTCATGCAATACTATTGTGCGCCAATTGTTCACCGACCACAAAGTTTCCATTCGATGTTCTTGACAGTCTCCTTTGCTACCGTGCACTCACTTTGCAAAACACCACTGCATAATCCCTATAGCCCTGCTTTCCAAAACCCGCGGGCACATTATGCACTTGTATTGCGCAATCACCGCACATCGTGCACTTGTTTCACTACACAGCCTCCGCATTTCCCGTAATCGCCCAATTACTGCACTGCGCTATGCTTTCTCCATTCTTGCTCATTAGTCTTTGTGCACGCCCATGCCTTAGCCAAACAAGCCGAATTTCCCATTGCGGTGCAAGATTGCTCCGAACGTAGGATGCTTTTGTATAAGACATCTTAGGCACTTAAAATTTGAGCTGTAATTCAAGTGGATCGAGTGAGTGGTAAGACCACCCTTTGGACTATTGAAGCTGATAGTCTTGACAATGAGCCTAGTTTTGGCCTCTGTGCTTTCTTCTCCTCTTCCAGTTCCTTGCCGTGGTTTGATTGTGATCTTTCCGTTCTACCTTATGTATCTTTGTAGGATTTAACCCATCATAGCCCAAAAAACTCCAAATGTTTTTGTCTTTGGTTTTCCGTGATTTCTAGCTCGCCTTTTTCGTTCGGCTCCTCTCATAGGCATCTTGTTTTGTCTCCATCTATGCCCATATCTCCATTGGGCTCTAGTTCTTTGCGCAACTATTCTTTTGCACATCCTCTTGCCTTCATGTCCTTTTTATCTTTTTGGGCTCTCATTATGTAATATTTGCCTTGACCCTTCCTTCTCTTGACCCTCTTTGGGATGCAAGCTGTCCATCTTCGCCTAACTTTGATACCCGTATCTCTACATGACCGACACAATATCAGGTCGTGATCTTCTTGTTTGCATAATTCCTCTTCCTTCATTTTGGCCTCATGACCATCTTCGACCAATTTATGTGCTTGATCCTTGTTTCCTTCTGAGCACACTTCTCATTGCTTTCTTTTCTCACATTCATCTCCTAGTGTTATAGCCTTCTCATTGATTGCGGGTCTTTTATCTTTTGCTTACTCATTCAGTTTCTCCTTGTTGGCACTCACCATTGCTTGCATCCTTCTCCTCATCTCTTTGTTTGAGATCTGCATGAATCTTTCTCTTCCCCATTTCTCCCCTTGTGCTCTCTCTATTGCGCAATACTGCAACTCTATTTCCTCTTTCCTTTAAGCAAATTCTATTTCCCTCTTTCCTTTGAAACATGCCCTCATCATCATGCACACCCTCATATGTGCATTCCTTCTCTTCTTCTTCCCCAATAGGAGTTTCTAGTTTTGCTTACTCTTCAATACTTAGTCGTGCAATTTCCTTCACCTTCCCCACTCCATGGATCTTGCATACCTACAACCACTCTTGTTCTATTGCTTCTGTCTGCAACACTAGGTAATCTTTTTTGTATTCGTGGTCTGCAATGACCATCTTCTCCGTAACACCCTCTTCTTCGTTTGGCGCAATTCTCTTGCGCACTGCCATCAGGCTGAAATGTCCCTTTCGGCCTTTCTCTTCTTGTGTTGTCCACCATATCGCCGTGCATTCTCGGGTGACTCCATCTTCTCCTCGCACCCATCATTCAACTTTTTAGTTTTCTCTATCCTCTAACTTCCACGCAACACTTTATTGTACTACTGCGCACATATTGTCTTCATCACCTTTGCACCACCATGTGACTTTGGTGCTTTGCGCCTTCTTCTCTCAATTGGTAGCAGCCAAAAAGACTGACCACCCTTATGCACTTTGTCACATTGTTTAATATAGGGCATCTTTCGATCAAACTGCCATGGTCTCCCCAACAAGACATGACAATCGTCCATTGGTAGGATGTCACATAAGACTTGATTTGTGAACCTCTCGATCTTCATCTTTACCTTGCATTGTTCTCGCACAACGCCTTCTTGTCATTCTACTAATCAGGTCACTTTGTATGGGTTGGGATGTGTTCTGTGTTTCAACCCCAACTTTTGCACCTCCTTCACCGCTAAGTTATCCGTGCTCCCTTGTCAACCACCACCAAGCAACATTTTTTCTTGGTCTCTCACTTTGTACAGAATATCTGTCACCTATCTCTTTGTGAATCCTCCACAATCTTCAACACACTTCTTTCTTTTGCTTGCTCTTTACATTTATGTGCCTTACTGTTTTGTAATTCCGCACTCTGTTTGCACTCTCTCTCCTCGCTTCCATCTATCTCCACCTTGTGCTCTGGGGCATTCGAACGCTCAATGTTCCTTCCCTCCACATGAATAACAACATCCATTAAACATTGCACACACGTCTCTTCCTGCAAAGAGACTTCTCCCTTAACTCTCAGTCTTTAGCGCAATGCTTGTGCATTCGTCACGCAATCTACATTCTTTCTCTGTTGACTCCATGCCGAGCCTTATATTTCTTTCTTACGCATTTCTCTTGCATGCCAACTTTGCTTCTATCTTTAGGGCATATTGGTATGCCTCTTCTACAATACGTATGCGCACCAAACTTAACTCCTCCAAGAGCTCTAACCTTAAGCCGTTGAGGTACCTTGGTTGACTTCCACATGTCCAAATCTAATCATGATCCGATTGTTGAGCAGACATAATATTGTTCTAAGGGGAAGATACACAAAGAATGCGTGTGCGAACAAAGCGCATTTGAAGGTGCAAAATGATAGGAAAGGAAACGCGTGCCAGAACAAAAGTTGACTCGGACTTAGCTGTTTTCATGGATACGGGCTATTTTTGGAGATAGTGTGCGAAGCACACATTGGGATGGAGACTTGCGCGACACGCAAATGGTATTTTGGGAACGAGCGATTGATAAGCGTCATGCATGAGTTTAAGTTAATAATAGGATTTCTTCTTCCATTAACTATATGACATCTATTATTAGCACACTTGCATGTGTGCATGTTATCAGAAAGGCGCATGGCTATTTTCAGCGTGCGACGTATTTTTGAGAAGTGTGTAAGCGGTGAAGGGCAAGTCCCCACCCCTATAAATATGTATTGAACCATGTACGAGACTAGAGACTGATTTATCAGTAGAGTTATGTTTCTTGATCGATGCGCGCATGACTTATGGTAATACTTATAATGTAAGAAGCATCTATGTTTTACGGTGTTTACTATAATGGAGTATATTGGGTGGATAATGGTGTTAAACATGATCAGTAATCGTTTCATGTATGGTTAATCTTATTATAGCTATTGTTTAATTCATGATTCTCTAAGATATAGATCTAGAATATGCGTTGTGGAATGCTTATGTTTATTTATGGATCTGAATATGATTTGTCATCATCACACTAACATCCTACACAAACAACTCTAAAGAGGGCCTTGGTACCTTTGCGCACTTCTCGGGGTGAGCGCTCGGCTCGAGCTAGGTGATGTGCCGGTGCGCCCGGGTTTTATACCGTAGATTCTAGGCTGCATCATTGGTTTTGTTGTCGAGACCTCTTTTTAACAGCTTTTCGGGATGATTCGTGATGAAGACGCACTGCTTGACCTTAAGCAAGTGTTGAGTGGATAAAAGATCTGGAAGAAGAGTATGCTTGGAGGTTCAAAGACTTTGGATCTCGCATTTGACGCACGCGTGTGGGTGGAGAAGAACTTGTATGACTGTTTGTATGAGAACTTCTTTGTTATCTTTCCGGTAGAGCTGTACGAGTGGTTGATTGCTTATGCGTCTAATAGGAATTGGAGGTATGACACACTTGTTCTGGACGCAGGAAGAATTTTAGGCCCTCTATGATGCTAATCTGATTTGGACACGCGCTGTGGATACTTGGTTCCGTGGTGTTTTGAATAGCTATATTTTGGAGTACGCAATTTCCACTTGTTCTTGCCCGGAGGTAGCTGAGTTCCAATTTTTACATCACCCGAGGGAACATATCTGCAAGGCATTCCCGAACTTGGAAGAAAAATCTTGATGGTAACCCTGAACTTGGAAGAAAAACCGATGGCTAGCTAATCCCCACCACGTGTGGGGGCAGGAGAAGGTTTGGTGAAGGATGACGGACTAGCGACGTAAAGGCGAGAGAGAATAAAGGTGGCTTAAGTACAATGAGGCGCACAAGAGAAGCAACGTGATATTGTAGAGCGGATGGCGTTGAGGAGAGAGATGGCTCGTGAAGGATTTGTAGCTCACATAGAAGGCGTGGAGCTAGAGCATCTAGAACTCCCCCATTTGGGCAAGCATGAAAGGGAACCCTCCTCGGCCTCACATAGGAGCGCACCAGCAGAGACGACATGGGCCGCGGACGCGCATCTGAATCTACCTAGCAACCTAGCCCCTGCGCTTGGTTTTCCAGAGATTCATCTAGTACAACCAAGAGTAGTGAGCTAACTAGTTTGGGCAAGTAGAAGAATAGGAGTAAGTCACGTAGCAAGTACATCTATGGCCGGAAAACATCTTCTTTGTTGTTTGGAGGTACCTTTTCAAGCGGATCATCAAGCCACGAAACTCAAGCGTGCGAAGTTTGGACTCACTTCTCGGGAGTAGTACCACTTTATGATTGCAGGAGTTCGGTTTAGTATCACCGTTGGGACACAAGGCAATACATCCACCGGTCCACTTCCGCTACAGTGGAGGATCAAGGGGCATAGGTGGCTCTAGTTTTGTGGATCTCGTGGTTTTGGAGGCGAAGGTAACACATGATGTTCTGGATCAGGTGGGTAGGGTCCTCATCAACCCTAGAATATTTATATGGAGATGTCTCTTCATCTTCCGAATATAGGGGCATAGAAGATGCTTTGTTGAACACGTGCTCATGTGTGAGATATTGTGGCGCGGAAAAGGAATCACGACTTCGAGCGCAAGGAAAGTCGGGCCATAGCTACATTGCAGGGACGCGCACACAGTTGGTACAGGAAGTTTGACCCTGATTAGACTTGCATAGATTTTGCAGCATTGCGGGATGCTTTCCTTAAATAGTTCTATATCCCCGAGTTTGAGCGAGAAAGAGTATAAGCGCGCTCAAGGATATTAAGCAGGGCACTACTGAAAGTGTTCGGGAATATGATGCTGTTTCAAAACACTTTTGTCTAAACTTTCGAAAGATATCAATACAAACCAACATGCACAGTGGTTCATTGGGGGCTTGATCACACCTTTTAGAAGGGTGCTATCACATAAGACATATACGGACCCGCGAAGCATTTGAAACAATTTTGCGACCGAGGCGGTTGGGAGTATAGACACTGGAGTGAGCCCATTCCTGGAGGCACAAATTGCAGCTATGACAAAGCAGTTGGAAAAACTATCAGCCAATTCATTCAGCTCATGAGATGCGTAGGGATTTGGACCATGATGTCGGCCGCTGCCCACTATTACAACGCGTGATAAGAAAAAATGTATCTTGCTATTGTAAGATTTGCTGGTCCACGACTCACAATACAAAAGACTGTAGGTTGATTGGTCAGATCCATGATGCTTGTAGATATTGGTGTGCGGCAGACGGGAGTGTCGAATAACTCTAAAGGTAAAAGTGAGCACCATGATCGTGATCACCCTCAAGCGCGCTATGATTAGAATGAGGGGCACTTTAAAGGAGGTCGTGGCAGAGGTCGAGGATATCGTGGTGGATTCGAAGGTCGAGGCCGTGGTGGTGGACGAGGCGAGTTTCCTCGCGAACGTGTTTTACATGCGGATCTCCTGACCACTACAGGTGTGAATGTCCTCAGAATATTGCTTGTTCATGTTGTGGGAAGAATCACAACTATGAGGAATGCCCAGACTTATATGAGCATCTTAGCAAACAACATAAACAGGAGAACAAGGGCGCAGGGATGGTTTGAATACAACGCGTTGTGGAAAATCAGTGGATGCCAAATCGGCACCGGAACCTGAGGTATTACTTGTGAAGATTACTACACGCACTTTTGAAGCTGCGCGCCAAAAGAGATTACAGCAAAAACCTACCATTACAAAGGAGGTTTTACATGAAAGGTACCCATATCCTACACATTAGAAGGAGGTTTATCAGAAACCATGGAGGTACTCAGAAATCTTCAGGGTGAAATATAGTGTATAAAGGAATAATCATGGAAGTTGGAACAAAAGAAGGCAATAGAGACACCAATCGGATGTTGATGAGTTGAAAGAGCTATACAAGATGCTGCGCTAGGAGAATATCATTCCATTACTTGGGAATTGGCTAAAGAGGAACACTCTGCGCACAGTATTGGGAATGGATGACAGATCCCATCCTAATCTTCCCCCTCATAGCTTGGATTATGACAAACAGATCACTCTGAATGCTATTGTGGATGGGTGGCTTTTGAGCAATATATTGATTGACACAGGTGCGGAAGTGAATGTGCTTACTTTAGATGCATGGGTACAGATGGGCAGACCTTCGTTGCAGCCATCCTCTAATGTACTGTTTATGACTAATTGAATTAAGGCCACTCCCATCGGAGTTTTAAAAGATGCATCCATTACTATACAAGGGGCCAAGTTCACTGGGGACTTTGAGGTTTTAGCACTTGCAGAAGCAGACAACTTCCCAGCTCTACTTGGGCACCCTTGGTGTTATGAAAATAATGCTGATCTACGATTCAACAAGGGGTATATAAGTTTTGAGAACAAGGAAAAAAGAGTTATTATCCCTTTAACAGATGGGAAATCTGTGCCTTATGTTGAACCTTTGAGTGAGGAAGACCTGAACAAAATTTATGTGTGCTATCTCGAGACCCGGAAGTACTTGAACCATCTAAGGAAGGAATCCTCCAATGGGAAGATGCACAATCTATTAGTGATACTACAAGTACTTGCTTGTGATAATTGGGCACATGACACCTATGAGATGGTTGGGCGCAAGTAAGAAGCGCATTTGCGTGGAGAAGCAAACCTCGTTGTATTAGGAGGATAGGTATGACCACCGTACTCGATACACTTTGGAGAAGGAGACCCTATGGTATTCCTACGTGCCATGGAGGAGCAATGGATAGATCAAGTTGAAAGAAGAAATATGTTAGTGTATACCTGCGCTGGGACAACGGTGCACAGAGATAATCTCATAAAATGGAATGAAGTTAGAATTGCTCTAAACACTCGGTTCTTTAGGAGTAATGCGCCTACTCAAATCTGCATATATCATGGTAATCAACCTATTCAACACCACGTTCAGCAATGTGAGAGACTCCGAAAGAAGGGCAAGGGGCTTTACCGCCTTCACTATGGGTGCACAAACTTTATTCCACTTTACAAGGCTGCGCACGTGCTTGGTATGTTTATGTGGAACTGCATAGGGAGACTGGAAATTGGCAGGACTTGATTGCAGGAATGACCCAGACTTTTGACTACTTTTCTAAACCTCTGGTAAGAGAGGCATTACGGGTTATGGAGCGCTTAACTATGGGAGATAGTGCAAAGGCTGAAGAGTTCATTCAGGAGTTATTTGGTGAGGCAGATTCAGGAGCGCGTTTTGATGAAATAGAAGAGACAAATGCCACACTACTTAAGCGTGCTTGCTTTGAGAAAGAAAAAGGAAAGATGGTCTACATAGTGGATGATGAAGAAGTAGAAAATCTGGATATAAAACATTTAGCGGGGAACGTGCGAGGTGTTCGATAGTGCGGATAAAAACGCGCCGATAAAAACGTGCGCGCTTATCATGAACCTATGAAGACCAAGAAAGTGAACATTGGCATGGATGTTGAACCTAAGGAGGCAATAATTGGGGATTATTGGTCTGATTCTGAAGTAGCAAAAATAATTGAGTTACTCCGTGATTTTTAGGACTTATTCCCTAGGGGATACCATGAGTTAAAAGGGGTGCATGTGTCATTATGAGAAATAAAGATTAAGCTAAAGGAAGGTGTGCGCCCGGTTTTGAAGAGACCTTATAGGATGAACCCTAACTTGCGCGTAAAAGTTAAGGAAGAAATTGGCAAAATGTTGAAATCTGACATCATCAAGCCCTAGAGGAATCAAAGTGGGTTAGCCCCATGGTAATCAGTATAAAGAAAGATGGTCAAATTAGGATTTGTGTGGATTATAGGGAATTGAATGCTGCATGTGTGATTGATCCTTTTCCTACGCCTTTCATAGAGGAAATATTAGAAGGCGTTGCAGGGCGCGAATTTTATTCTTTTATAGATGGATTCTCTGGTATCATCAGGTTAGAATTGCACAGGAGGATCAAAAGAAAACAACTTTCACCATTGAATGGAGAAGTTTTGCATATACTGTGATGCCCTTTGGTTTGAAAAACGCGCTTGCTGTATTTTCGCGCATAGTTGTTAAAGCATTCCAGGATTGTATTCACAACTTCTTGCAGGTTTACTTGGATGATTGGACGGTGTATGGACTTGTTAAGGATCATTGTGAGAATTTGCGCCTAATGTTTGAAAGATGTAGACAGTTAAGAATCTATTTCAACATCAAGAAGTGCGTGTTTGCTACTCCTTTTGGAACTCTATTAGGGCATATCATCTGCAAGGAAGGTTTGTTAGTGGATCCAACTAAAGTTGCTTTTATTGTAGGCCTGGAGGAGCCTACTAGTTAGAGTGAGGTGCGCAGATTCTTGGGCCACACAAGGTATTACGAAAATTTATCAAAGGATATGCGAAGATTGCCGTACCCCTAGAAGAGTTACTAAAAGGAAAAGGAACATTCTATTGGGGAGAACCGCAACAACGTGCATTTGAGGCATTAAAGGAGAGACTTACTACAACGCCTATTTTGTGTTTTCCTTCATGGAGCCAACTGTTTCACATACATGTGGACGCCTTTGGCATGACCATTGGCGCGGTGTTAGCTCAGCCTGAGACCTATCTGTTTTGCTAGTAGAAAGTTGACTCTTGCGCAGCGAGAATTATACAACTACAGAGTGCGAGGCCTTGTCGATGATCTACACACCGCATAAATTCGAGACAGATTTGTTAGCTACACCCATTGTATTTTATACGATCATATGGCATTAAAATACTTGGTAAATAAGCCCGTTCTACATGGGTGCATATGTGGATGGGTGCTCTTATTCCAAGAATTTGATTTTACATTCGTGGTAAAACTAGGTAAAAGTAATTTTGGGCCAGACCATTTATCAAGAATTCAATCCGGAGAGGACGCGCAAATGATTGAAGATACAAAGGCTTGCCGGATGCACAACAGCAGTTATATCGTGCACCTTTAGAATTGGAGGATATTGTTGTCTTTGTATGCACCGATATGGCGCCAAAAGGAATGGAGGCCTTAGAAAAGAAACAACTTGCAATTCGTGTGACACCCTTTATGTTGATCAATGGTGACTTATACAAACTAGGCCGAGATGAAGTATTGCGCACCGGTGTGTTCGGAACATGAGCGCATAGATATCATGGAAGAGGCTCATGGTGGTATTGTAGGTGGGCACTATGTAGGTGACGCCACCGCGTGTAAGATTCTAGTCACTGGATTATGGTTGGAGACCCGGTACAAGGATTGTAGAGAGTATTGTAAGGCGTGTGATCACTTGTCAACGCCTTGGCAAACCTAGGCAAAGAGACGAAATGCCTTTGAGACCTATTCCTAGTGTAGAGCCATTTGAGAAATGGGCTATAGACTTTGTGGGTCCTATTTCCCAGCCGCGCGTAGAACTGGATCGCACTATATCATCACTTGCATAGATTATCTTACAAGGTGGGCAGAAGCAACACCTACAAAAGATTGTACAACAGCCACAACAACCAGGTTCTTATGGGAAAATGTTCTTACTAGGTATGGATGTCCGCTGAGTTTGACAAGTGATAAGGGGCACACACTTCTTGAATTAGACAGATCAGATATTATTGAATGAATTTATGGTTGCGCACCACAAGACTACACCTTATCACCCTCAAGCAAATGGGATTGTTGAGGCTTTCAACAAGATATTGAGCCAGACTTTAACAAAAATTTGTGATGTTGGAAGGAAAGATTGGGATGATAAAGTTTCTGCTGTACTTTGGGCGTAAAGAGCAACCTACAAGAGGTTGAATAAGGCCACACCCTTTCAGTTGGTGTTTGGCGCTAAAGCAGTTCTTCTAATGGAATTCATGTTACCATCTTTGTGTATTGCATACTACTGGAGGTCTAGGCGGTGATGAGCAAGCTTTAGAAGAAAGAATTGACAAGTTGATACATTGAATGAGAGGCGTGCCATAAAGACGTTGGAGTCGAAGTAGGAAAGGCCGGGCGAAGGCATGACATGAGAGACACATCGGGATAAGAAGCTTGAGGTTGGACAAATGGCGCTTCTTTATGATTCTAAATTTTTGCGCCATCCGTGCAAACTTAAGGTGCATTGGTTGGGACCGTATGTTATCACTCATATACTTGAATCGGGCACTTGATGGAATACGGTTACCCTGGTTACTTCAACGGGAGTAGGTTGAAGCACTACTATAAATAAGTCTTCTTGGTGTTTATAATAAGGCAAGATATTGCCATTTAGTATAGATTTTCCTTTCGTAGTTCTTTTAGTGTATTTCCTTCTTCGTCTCTATGCTTTGTCAATTTAGTTTGGTGTTTTGTGTAATAAGCGCATTTACTGCACTGGAAGCTAATTACAATCTGAAGTATTTATATGCGTAGAGGACTGCACATACCATTGGTGTGGGGTGGTTGTTATTTGTTATTCACAAATGGGTACACATGAGATCAAACTACACGAGTCTTTATTAAGTATGGAAAGGAGTTGTTAGAAAGGAAATTTCTTCTAAAGAAGACCATAGATGGAAATAAATGAGTGAACAGTATAATGCGAGGTAAGCAATGGCCATGGAAACTACTAGAGGAGGGCGCAGTGGCGAGGTACTTCGGTGCATGGAAGCGCGCAAAAGAGAAGTCTGTAGCAAGAATGTAGGAAGGCGCGCTTTAGGAGGTTATAAATGGGGCACGAAGGTGTACCGTGCGGAAATTGGGAAAATGGTCAATTAATGAAAGGATTGGTGGTAGGTGAAGGAATAATAAATGCACTAAATTTTTGAAAATCTATATAAGGACGTGGTGCGGGTTCATTTTTACCTTTGCGATCACAAGTATTTGAGCGAGCTAAGCTTGGATGAGCCAAACGAATCATGTTGAGGTGCGGAGAGCTACAAAACCAGACGTGGAGAGCAGATTTGTGTGTGGAAGGGGCTTGCGTCCCCATTGGTGAAGGGTGTGAGCACGTTTTCGAGCTAGGGCATGCGATTTCGAGCTAGGGTCCGAGCTTACTTGACACCGAAGACCAAAGGCGGGATTTTTACAATGCCATCGAAGAAAGCACTTGCAACAGGCAAAAAGGAAAGAAAAAGGTGGAAGTTGAGGTTGAAATTGCTCCCAAGAGCAATTTTTCAGAGATGTAGTACCCAAAAGGAGTGATAGTCAGACGGGATTGGGATTCCCACATTCGCCGATGCAAAGTAAGTGATTACAACCATTGCACCACCAACAACAAGGGAGAATTGATATGTTGTTAAACAAGAAGACCAACAAGCGCATGGTGGATGATATGCCAATATATGATGATGCTTGGGGAGAAGTTGCTTAAGAAGGTAGGGGTTTATCAGTTATATGAAATCCCATATTTTGGAAAACCAGAAGCTTTATACCAATGGCTTATGAGTAGAGTCCATGAGGACTTTTTCTATTTTGTTGGATGAAGGGTAAGGATCACAACAACCCTGATTGCTACATTGACAGGACTGAAGGGCACATGGATAGATATTATGAGTGATCTGACTGATAAGGCAATTGTTATAGCCACCAGCAAGGAGTTAGGATACTCCAAGGGTCCGCATGGAATGGACATAGAAAAACTAAAGAAGTATCATGTAGTGTAGGCAACCGCGCATCTTGCTCACTAAGTTAAATGATCAAGAGATATGGTCACAGGTAAATACCATGTGGCTACATATTGCAAAGAAAATGACAGAGGGAGAAATCTACAACTTGGTGGCTACATTGCAGAAACTATTACTGAGGAAGCGCGCACAGTGAGAAGATAAGTTTTGGCGCTATCCTACTATCCCTTGTTTTTATAGAAATTGGAGTGCCCGATGGGCCAAAGAACAAAATTGGGAATACCCCACTAAGAAGTCCCCGTGGAGAGGTTCGAGAAATACTTATGTGAAGGAACAATGAGTGGCCCGTTCAAGCAAAGGGCAGAATTGTGGTATGATCGACTTCGCGCGGTGTTTGAGGAGGAATGGCACATTCCAAAGGAGCTACCCTCGGTAGTGGGCAAGGCAAGATGCTGATTCGTAGTCTATCAACATTTCGTATCACGCAGCTTGCCATGAAGAATGGGACATGGAGTCCATGGTGCAAATTGCCCTATGCCTTGATAGAGCGCCACTTCTAGGCCTCGGTTCATAGGTTTACTAATACGCGCTGGCTGAACTTTAATGCAGATAAGGTAGATTGTGACTACCATACTCTCAGGAAAACATATGTATATCCAGGTCGTTCGCCTACATTGAGAGGCTCATTTCAGATGTTATAAATATAAAGCCAATAAGTTTGGCTATTGGGGACAGTGGAGCTGCGCTCATCTATCTTCAGCTCAAGCCTAGGTTGGAGAATAACAAGTATGTGGAGAATGAGTTCATGCTACCAGGGCCGCCTAAGGGCAAACATACGATTGAGAATGTGGCAACTCCAAAGCCTGCAACAACCATAGAGATAGACGAGGAAGAAGAACATGAGGATAGTGGAGGCTTGGACCATAGAGGTTGGAGGCAGCCCACAGACAGAGTGGAGAGTGAGCGCGCAGATACTCCACCACAGGCGCAAGAAGGAGAAGAGGACTTGGACGTGGATGCAGTCCTTGAAGAGCGCCAGTTTAAGAGGGTATTCAGAAGAACCATGACCTAAGGCGCAGGAACATCACTTCTGTAAGATCACCTCGAATCTCCCCTCAAAAAGAAGCACCTGAGAAGAAAAGAAGAAGAAAGTGAAGCTTAATGAGGAGGCAGGAGGAGTCCGAAGAGAGCGCGCCTGGAACCCTAGTTCAACCGAAAGATGTGGAGGAGCCCAGAGATGAAGAAATGAAAGATGAAGAAGGGGTGAAATAAGTAGAGGAAGTTGTGTGCGAAGCAATCCAAAGTCGCCTGATTCTGACTTAGATAGGAGAAGGGCTAACTCCAAACCTTGGTGCTCAAGTTCCTAAGGGGCCAAGAACAAGGAGAAGTGAAGAATATGTTGTGCCAAGTATGGGTTACGCTGAGGACACAAGTAAAATCGTCCACGCCGGTTTTAGAGCACAATGGACCTTAAGGATTTATATGGGTGGGAGTTGATGGACCCAGATATGGCCACAACACGCGTAAGGAAACAACTATCCTGGTCCATGCAAACCCATATGGATGAACCAAATTTTGATGTGTGCGAGGAGTCTTGTGTCTCAAGAAGAGTGAAGAAGGCACCTCAGAGCAGGCACATGACCATAAAGCCCACTCTTATGTTTGATGAGCAGGTCAACAATGCCTTAGTCAAGGTATTTCTTTGAGGTGGTGCGAAGAAATATTGATAAGGCCGCCACCATTAGAGCGCTGATGGAGGATAACAAAGATAAAACTGCAGAGATAGAGCGCTTAAAGGCAGAGAAGGAACGAGAACGGACAAAGAATGAGGCCTTCGTTAGCATGGTAGAGGAGATTGGTGATTACATTAAAAGCAAGGCCTCATCTAGAACCAAAGGTACCTGAAAAGTTTCCTTCTGCAATGCATTATGTGCACACTTTGGTTGATTTGGTGTTAGAAGATGGACCACTTAGAATGCCCACACCAAAAGATGCTGAACAAGAAGCAAAGAGAGCAAGGGCCTCTATGATTAGAAAAATTTCAACGTATGAGGTGCTGCTCCAGACTTTGAAGGATGAGCTAAAGAAAGCAGACCAAGCTCTAAATTTGTGTATGGCACCAAAGGTAGTAATAAGGACCAGAACTCGTCAAGATAACAAAGTATTGACAACGATAAAAGATGAGACTTTAGGGCGCGCAGAAGGTTGACACTAGTGAAGCAAAAACGCGAAGCCCTTGTAGCAGCCCAAGATCCACATAAGGAGAGGATAGATGAGATTGGGAAGCTCATAGCGCAAAAGATGGATCTTTTGGAGGGAATGATGTTTGCAATGGCCAATGTTGTCCGTGTACTACAAAATGAGAAGGAAAAGATTACTCAGACAAGTTGGATGTGCTAAAGAAAGGACCAAGCTCTAAATTTGTGTGCAGGCACTGGAGGCGAATAAGGACCAGAACTCTGGTTGAAGATAATGAAGTTCTGACAACAATGAAAGATGAGACTTTAGGGCGTGCGAAAGATTGGCACTAGTGAAGCAAAAGCACGAAGCCCTTGCAGCAGCCCAAGATCCACATAAGGAGAGGATAGATGAGATTAGGAAGCTAATAACGCAGATGATGGATCTTCTGGAGGGAATGATGTCTCGCAATGGCCAATGTTGTCTGCGTCTTATAAAATGAGAAGGAAAAGATAACTCAGGATGAGTTGGGTGCCATCGCCACAGACATTCCGAAAAGACAAGGACCGCGTTGGATGAATGACAGATATTGAGGCCGAGATCAAAACTGAATATCCAAAGTTAATCCTCCCAGTTGAAGAAGAGGGTGCTGCAAAATAAAGATTCATTCTTTTCATACAATGAATCCCCATTCTTTGGGATGACAATGTACTTTAGTGTGGGGTAATGTTGAGTAGACATAATATTGTTCTAAGGAGAAGAAACACAAAGAATGTGTGTGTGGGAACAAGGTGCATTTGAAGGCGCAAATGATAGGAAAGGAAATGCGCGCTAGAACAAGTTGACTCGGGACTTAGCCGTTTTCATGGATACGGGTTATTTTTGGAGATAGCGTGCGGAGCACACATTAGGATGGAGACTTGCGTGACACGCAAATGGTATTTTGGGAATGAGCGACTGATAAGCACCATGCATGAGTTTAAGTTAATAATAAGATTTATTCTTCCAGTTAACTATAGGACATCTATTATTAGTGCACTTGCATGTGTGCATGTTATTGTAAAGGCGCATGGCTATTTTCAGCGTGCGACGTATTTTGAGAAGTGCGTAAGCGATGAAGGGCAAGTCCCCACCCCTATAAATATGTAGTGAACCATGTAGAGACTAGAGACCGATTTATTGTAGAGTTATGTTTGTTGGATCTGATGCGCGCATGACTTTTGGAGTATATTGGCTGGATAATGGTGTTAAACACGATCGTAGCTGGTTCATGTATGGTTAATCTTATTATAGTTATTGTTTAATTCATGATTCTCTAAGATCTAGATTTGGAATATGCATTGTGGAATGCTTATGTTTATTTATGGATCTAAAAATGATTTGTCATCATCACACTAACATCCCGCACAAGTAACTATAAAGAGGGCTAGGTACCTTTGCGCGCTTCGAGTGAGCACTCACTTAGGTGGGTGATGTGCCGCCGCTTTGGGTTTATACCTTAGATTCTAGGCTGCATCACCGACGGATCTCCTCGACCAATTCCTTCGGTGACATCTCTCCTTGGCGCAATCTTTGCAATCCCCATAATGAAGTCATTTTATAGTCCTCTGGCAAGAACTTACCCTTCATCGTGGCAACCATTTGGCCCATCGCACAATCTTTGCCTTGCCTCTTCTTCTGCGCTCGTTTTGCACTTCCTTCCACCATAATGGAGCATGTTCCCTAAGCTTTGTCTTTGCAATATTCACCCTCTGTGGATCGCTGATCTCCTCGAACTCAAAGTACTCCTCCATGCTTGTGATCCAGTCCACCGTCTCTTATGGATCCAACCTTCTTGAGAAGCAGAGAACCTCCATCTCTGGTTCTTGTCCCACCTAATAGATTGCTCTCAAAATTCGTGTTTCTCTAGCATCTACGACATCTTCTTCATCAACTCTTTCATCTCCCACTTCATCATCTTCACTCTGAGCATCTCGAGCCACAAAACCTCTTCTACGGTCTTCTTCTACAACTTCCAGTCTGGCCCTTACACACCCTTAATTTCATTCATAACTTCCTTCAATATTCCTGCTACTGTTGTATCTGCTACACTTCTTGGTGGAATTTTGTTTCCACACACAATCACACTAACTCCCTTAACTACTCTTCTCTTAGGGATTCTCAACACATTGTCTTGTGCTCTCTACCCACTTTCTCTCATAGTGGAGAACAACACAGTTCACTAGCTGCCTCAAATTGGACTCTCTGCTAGCCTCTTCTCTCCCTTCCTAACTTTATCTCTCCCAGAACTGTTGCCTTGCTCTAATACCACTTGATGTAATGCGTCTTCAAGGATGTTCTTGTTATGGAAAGCCCAACCACACATCCTCAGAGTACACAATAGATTCATAGTGAATAACAACAGATTTCTATTAATTTCAATCCTTAATGGATTCTACATTCCCTTGTGCTCGACTACGAAGCTTACAAACTCTCTCTTGAGCTATTTAAATTATGGTGTATTCCTATGGACCTATCTTTGACTGTGTTCTTCCTTGGCTCGGTTCCTTGCTCTCTTCCTCTTCTCGTCCTAAAATGTACTCCCCTTCGAGCTTCTGTCTACTCCTCTCGAGCTCACCTCTTTAACTATTTTCCCACGGTTAAAATGACAGGCTCGACCTTCTTTTATGCCAACTCAGTTCCTGCTCTTCCACATTTCAAAATATTTTCATTAATTGCTCCGAGCTAGCGCACCATTTTGTTATCTGGATGCCTGCATTTTGTCAAACCTGGCGGTTGAGTATAATCAGCCCTTGGTATCCTTGCCAGAGATCTGTCAGATGATTTGTTTAGTACTTTGTTAAACATGCCCATGTGTTGACCTTCTATTGATGACACGTGTTCGTAGTAGATATTCCTCATTTATTCTTTGTCACTCTTTTGACATTCTGTCAGCAAATCAAGTCATCTGTGCAATACTATTACGCGCCAGCTGCACACTGAGCTCAAAGTCTAGTCAATGTTCTTGACAGTCTCCTTTGCTACCGCGTATTCACTATGCAAAACACCACCTCGCAATCCGTCTAGTCTTGCTTCCAAAATCCCGTGTGTGCACACTGAGCGTTTGTATTCCGTAATGACCGCGCACTTGTTTCTCTATGCAAATACTCCACACACACTCCACGCTTCCCAATTGCCCAATTGTTGCACCGCACTATCCTTGTTCCTTTCTTGCTCATTAGTCTTTGCGCATGCCCATGCCTTAGCCAAAAATGCCAAAATTTCCCACTGCGATGCAAGATTGCTCTAAACCTTGGATGCTCCTGCATCAACATGCTTTGGCAACCCCTCTTCATCATAAGTGCTTCTTCACACTTTGGGTCCTCTTCGCAACTATTCATACTAAATTCATCCTAAATGGAAATACGCAAACCATTTACATACCTTGAGATATTTTCTGCATCATCTTCCATGTGACCTGCTTTGATAGTGATTCGATAAAACTCTTCCATGTAATCTGTTACACTCAACTTCTTGTGGTACAAGTTTTGTAGCTTCTTAAACAAATGCGACTAAAGTATATGCTCGACCATCATGCACTGCCGTCCTGTCATAATACCATGGTCTACTTAACAACACATGACATACGTCTATAGGTATAACATTATAGAGGCTTTCATTTTCATATTCGCCAATCTTTATGCACATTATATTTCTCGTTCACAAGCAAATGATGCCCTTTCAACAAGCATGGCACCTTATATGGGCTTGGGTGGACAATTCTCCTCAAACCAAGCTTCACAACCATCTCATTAGAACAAAATTATCTGTGCTATCACTATCAGTAATAAATTTACAGCACTTACCTCCAAACTCCTCTTCCTTCACGGGATTTAGCAACACTCTCTTCATCACAAGAACTTCTCTGCACTGCAAGTCCTTGGCCTAACTATCCATACTAAATTGATCTTGAATGGAAATACACAAACCACTGATGTACCTCAAGATCTTTTCTGTGTCATCTTTCACATCACTCACTCTAACAGTGAGTCTATAGAACACTTGCATGTAATCCTTTACACTCAACTCCTTTTACTGCAAGTTTTTAGCTTCTCAAACAAATGTGACTAATAATCTATTGGCATGAACTTAGCCTTCGATTTTGTGACCAGTCTACCCCGACTTTTTATTCTATGATTTTATCTATGTAATCTTTCGGTCTGCACATGTTCACACCATAACAATGCATGACCTTTTAACGTTGTACATGCAAATCTTACCTTGGGATCTTTGGTAACTTCATACTTGAAATCCTTCTCCATTTCTGTGATCCGGTCAATGAGCTCCTCGGGATCTAGACTTTTAGAGTAACTTGGAACATCCAACTTCGCCTTAATCCAAATCTTATTATAGCATGAAAGAGTTGATTCTCCTGCTCATTAACAGGCTCTACTTTAGCATACTGGTCCTTAAGTACTCTTTTTGCACCTTCATCGTCACTTGCATCATTATCTACAGTTACTCCTCTATGTTGAGTGGTCTCCATGGCCACCAAATAGGCTTGCACTCACATCATCTCTGCCAGATCTGCTAATTTGGGTGCTGTAGCTGCACTAGCAACAAGGTGTACTCTACATGCCATCTCACATTCCTTACAATCATTCACGCAACTAGACCCTCTTTCGCCTACACCACCTACCCAAAAACCCAAATGTCGGAAGATGTCTGTAACTACTTTCTATCCCCACACACATGTATGAAAAGCAACAAATCTAAAGGTCACTCACCATATTGAAGTTACATACAATCACACTAGACTCTACAACTAGATTAAAATCCTTGATATTGGATTGATGTGTATTGCATATAACAGATTCCCCAACAAGATTTAGATATTCTTGCTGTGATCCCGATTGATGTATTCACGGTTAGGGGTCCCAATGAAGGGATGCCTTATACTATGGAGTCCTTATCAAAGTCAGAGAAGCAAGATCTTAGGCACAACTTTAGGCACAATGGCATTGCACTCCATGACAATCCTTGGACTAGACTGCAGAAATTATCTTAAAATTTCAATTCTACGACCTATCCAAAGCTTGCAGACTGCCAGGTTTCTATAGAACCAAACCTGTCTCAATTTGGTAAAACACCCCAACAAGAAAAATCATGGTTGTATAAAGTAGTGGTCCTGCAGGAAATGCAAGACCTCGCGACATCGCCGAAGCCTTGGCGGCATTGGGCAATACTATACAACATCATGCACAAGAGAATGACATTTACTAAGGCTTAATGACATCATGCAAGATTTGGTGGCATCATGCCCAAGAGAAAGACATTGCAAGGCTTGCACGGCTACACAAGATCTAGGCAAGGCATTTGCGGTGTGTGCGGCTCAAGTAAATGTCTGCGGCCTGGGATAAGATTTGACAGTAATGTACATCAATTGACACTTCTCAGCACTTAGCGGCTTTGTGCAGCAATGATAGTACTTCATGACTAAGTCAGCGCATTCGAATTCACAGAGCATAAAATACGTCGCTAAAAAAATCAACGATAAAATTTGCGATTAAATTCGACTACTTAAAATTACTTATATTTTTAAAAATATTAAATATAGATATACTAAATACAAATATAATAAAAACTAAAATATAAATATATAATAAAAATGTAAAAGTATTGTATATAAAATATAAATATAATAAAAACGTTAAAAATAAAACCTAAACTAAAAATAATAGGCATACAATATAACTAAAACTGTAACTAAAATACCTTTGCACGGGCATAAAAACCTAAAATAAAACCTAAACTTAACTGAAACAATAGAATATGAGAGTCGAAGAATACAAAATAATGCAACATGAGACAGCACAATGAAGGGCAATGGAATTGTGCAAAGTCGCGGGCACACGATAACTTAGGGTATGTTTGCTTCACACCATAACTCTTTTTTTGAACTTAAAACACGACGGCTAGGGCAAACCGACCATAACGCCAATATAGTTTCAATTTTTAAGGCATTTTTGGCATGCAGGATTGGAAATCGCGAATTTTGACAAATTTTATGTCCCGCATGAGATTCGACGAATTTCGCATTTTTGGCTTTAAAATCAATGAATGCAATGACTAAGCTTCACGACATCCAATGTTGCATGGCAATGTTAAGGCCTCAGGCTTAGGTTGGTCTTCATGGGATGCGTGGAAAATAAACGAGGGTTCAAGTTTTGTGTGGCATGGTCAAAGAGTGGTGCGATTTTGTGCAAGTCTTTATTCAACTAAGTATTTTTGGGTGATGCGGGATTTCATGTCAAGTTAGATGCTCCTATAACGAAAAATGATGTTGATGACAAGTTAGCAATTCTTGAGTGAGATGAAAGAATGCAATTATTTTACGCTTGTAGGAAATCATGTGCAAAAGCTAGGCATAGAAATTGAAGATAAGAGCTAACACTTCCACAAGAGATAAATGAATTGCTTGGCAAGTTTGCAAAGATTGTTTCTCACAATCTACCTGAAGGTTTACCATTGAAGGGAAGCATCATTAATAAGATGGATTTGATCCCAAGATCGAGTCTCAACAAAATGGCATATAGATTGACACTTTGTAGGAGAATGCTAAGGTGGAAAAGCAAGTTAAAGAGCTATTAGATAAGAGGTTGATCAAGGAATCTTTGAGTCCATATGTGTATTAACGATAAAGAAAAATGGTGAATGGAAAACGTGCATAGACAGATCAAACAATGAATCCCACCTGAAGTACCCCCTTAGCAATTCTTGAGTGAGATGAAAGAATGCAATTATTTTACGCTTGTAGGAAATCATGTGCAAAAGCTAGGCATAGAAATTGAAGATAAGAGATAACACTTCCACAAGAAATAAATGAATTGCTTGGCGAGTTTGCAAAGATTGTTTCTCACAATCTACCTAAGATTTACCATTGAAGGGAAGCATCATTAATAAGATGGATTTGATCCGAAGATCGAGTCTACTTGAACAAAATGGCATACTGATTGACACTGCAGGAGAATGCTAAGGTGGAAAAACAAGTTGAAGAGCTATTAGATAAGAGGTTGATCAAGGAATCCTTGAGTCCATATGTGTATTAACGATAAATAAAATGGTGAATGGAAAACGTGCATAGATAGTCAAACAATAAACAAGATCATAATTAAGTACACGTTTCCATTATCATGGATGGATGATTTGATGGATTGCTTGAGTGGCACAAATTAGTTCTCTAAGATTGATCCAAAGAGTGGATATCACCAGATCTGCATAAGAGGAGACAAATGGCGACAATGTTCAAAACTCAAGAGGAATGTATGAATGGTTGGTTATGCCAATTGGGTTGATGACTGCACTGAGTAATTGCATGCGATAAAGTGTAGTTTCATGAAAGAAGAGTTGATACACTTAGGATTCTCTATATAGAAGCCGCCCCAGAATAGAGAGTTTAGGGCTATTGCTATATAGATCGATAGGCGCCTATCTATCTATCTAAAGAATCTAATCCATTCTCTAGTGGTACTCGTCCCCATATAGATCTCCGGGTAGAGGTTTGATGAACCTTTAGGAGAGGGCTTTGGTATATCTTATCCATGATCCCCTATAGATATAGAAAAGGGAGAGGGGAAGAAGGGCAAAGGAAGATTCTTTATCAAGCTAGATGGAATGAATATCTATTTGTATGTTTGCCCGGGCATATAGAATAGAGAATGCAGTTGGTGTCCCCCCAGATAGATTAGTAGTTGTAGGCTGTTGGGAGATAGAAAGGTAAGTTGGGAGACGAAGCCCCCGAACTATATAGATGCTGAGTTGGGTCCCCCTCTCTATAGAGATCTGCGTTCACCCTATTTGTATATACCCGGCCCCACAAAAGAAGCGGGGAGTGAGATATCTATATAGGCCGCCCTCTTGTTAAATGGACTTCCTCTTGTCCCGGCATTCATTTATTGAATTTGCATGGGGCCTACGATATCTGTTTGATCCTGGCTCGGCTCTATTATATTATAGCTGGGAGGAAATCTAGAGTCTATAAATAATTTCAATTGGTAGGTCCCACCCGGAGAGAGGGGGGGCCTACTGTTTGATCCTGGCAGACTAGAGTTCAGGGCCCCCCAGAATCATAATAGAATAGATATATAGGTATCGGATCCCCTAGAATTCTCAATTCTCTATATGGAGGGCCCTGAACTATATGGTCTATGGCGACCCCCTCTATTCTCTCGCCGGAGAGAGGGGGGGGGCGATCTGATAGCTATCCATCTAGATCAGATCTATTTGTATTACATATATAATAGAGAATAGAATAGATATATGGGTATCGGATCATACTCACCCCTATCGCCCTCCCGATATAGGGGATGCGACGGTATAGTATGGTATAGTCTATATATGGTTGGGGGTTGGGCCGCCCAGCCCATATATAGATGTATGTTTGCCGGATAGAGAGAACTCTAGGGTAGGGCATATGGTTTCTAGATCGTCTGGCCACCTATCCATACAGAATATTAATGTAATATAGATCGTCTGGCCACCTATCCATATTTGATAGATCATTATTCTATTCTGTTTGGTGCCCCCTTCACCCCTATCTATCCCTCTCTCTCTCTATCTATATATCGGCCCCCATAGAATAGAGAGATAGATAGGGCTGAACTATCTATTCTATATGGCCTCCCGATCGATCGTATAGAACTTAACCAGATATATAGATAGGGCGCCCCTAGATCTATAGATGAGAACCTAGAGTATCTATCTCAATATGGCGGGTATCGGGTTGTGCGCCAAATCAATATAGAGGGCATATAGAATAGAGAACCTAGAGTATCTATCTCTTCTATAATGTAGAGTAGAGAAATATATGCTATGCTCTGCTCTGCTCTATATCTGAGTGGGGCGGAGAAATCTATGCCCTGCCATATATAGATAGGTAGATAGCCCCTGATTTATCGATTCTCTATATTGGGTGGGGGGGCTGTGCCAATATCGATATTGGTAGGTTCAATGCCTACTGTATCGGAATGCATCGGATGGATGCCCGGGCATTGAGAGGGAAGGACGCTTCCAAAGGCGAAAGGCCATGGGGAGATACCGTCCGTGATCCATGGATCTCCGATCGGGAAACCGTGTCCACAAACAAGACTTAGCGAACTGAAACATCTAAGTAGCTAGAGGAAAGGAAATCAACCGAGACCCCGTTAGTAGCGGCGAATGAAAGCGGATTGGGCAAATATCCATTAGTGGAACCCCCCCACCCAATATAGAGAATCAAGATAATCAAATTCCACATGCCAACCCCCCAGATAGATATAGATAGGGCCCCGGGAGATGGCTATAGTTCGAACGGCCTCTACAGAGTTTTAGTTCGGCTAGCCATATAGAGAGAGAGGGCCCTATCTTAATAGGCGTTCCCTCTCTCTCTATGTTGTCGCCATCAGCCATCATCTAAGGGGGCGGGGGCCGGGCTCTTCTTCTGCTCAGGCAATTCATTCACCGGCATGTGGATGATGGAAGAACTGGGGGGAACTGTGAAAAGGTTCGAAGATCTGGCCAAAGAAGGTGATAGCCCTATAGATTGGTTCCTCCCTCCTCGACGGCCTATAGAGTTTCTCTTGAACTCTTGATATGGCCGAGAGATTTCTATAGCCCTATACTGAACAAAGAGAATAGATTTCTATGGTATGGCCCCGATTCTCTATGGGATTGGATATAGAGGTTATCCCATATATAGAT